>CM033644.1:220799187-220824906 GCA_019512145.1 Engystomops pustulosus
GAGATAGATATGAGATAGATATGAGATAGATAGATATGAGATAGATAGATATGAGATAGATAGATAGATAGATAATAGATATGAGATAGATATGAGATAGATATGAGATAGATAGATATGCGATAGATCGATATGAGATTTCCAACAAACAACAAGGATTTTGAGCCACTGTCTGCCATCTTGAATATTGGGTACAGCTAATTATCATCTTTTAGATCAGATCTGCACAAGACATTTTCGGCGAGGTGACGCATCATTACTGAAACCTGAATATTGTGGTGCCTGGCGGTGGCATCTAGCACAGCACAGGCGGGTGACCTTTACTCCCTGTAGCCGAGCAGTGAGGAAGCGTAAACATCTTAAAGGGATCCTGCGCTGTGCATATAAGAGTGTTCCCTTCATGTTGCGGCTAAGCTACAGACAAACATCACATCTCAGCTAGCCCAGACTCTTGGGAAGAGGGATTTTAGGGCACTCTCCAGGACCTCTTTTCATATTGATGGGAATATACAGATCTGTATGTATTTGAGATCTGTGTGGGCGGCCATATTGGTCAAGCATCTTGATTTTACCTCAGGAATTAACCAAAACAGATAAAAAAAAAAATTAAAGGGGTTGTCAGCAAGGGATATTTTTAGAAACAGCGCTAGATTTGCCTTCAGGCTAGGTCAAGTACTGCAGCTCTGTCACATTAGGAAGTAAATAAGGATAAACCGCAATACCAGCCATAACCTATAGACACCTGTGGCGCTATTTCAGACGTCTCCTGGCATGTGTCATCTGTCACCAGGATGATATTTTCAGTAACTTCACACCGTATAAACACAGCAGTGTCACATTTCACAACCTTCTCATATATTATATCATACAGGAGGCAGCTTTATATACAGAGCAGGCCAGGAAAGATAGATAGATAGATTTGAGATAAATATGAGAAAGATAGATATGAGATAGAGAGATAGGAGATAGATAGGAGATAGATAGATAGGAGATAGATAGATAGATAGATATGAGATAGATAGATAGATAGATAGATAGATAGATAGATAGATAGATAGATAGATAGATGGGAGATAGATGGGAGATAGATAGATGGTAGATAGATAGATAGATAGATAGATAGATGGTAGATAGATAGATAGATATATAGATAGATTGTTAGATAGATAGATAGATAGATAGATAGATATGACATAGATAGATATATATGAGATAGACATGAGAGACATGAGATAGATAGATATGACATAGATAAATACACGCTGCTGGTGTCATATTATAGATAAGAATCTCGTCTTCCAGAACACATCAGACTTTTGCCTATAATCTACAGAACCAGAGATACTGACTGTCAAACCCATAGTTGGAAACGCAGGCTGAAAATAAAGAACCAATTCATACCTATTTGTGTTCTTGCCTATATTTCCGGGTCTGTAGATCACAGAACCACAATTGTGATCTAAAAGATGAGATTCTTATCTTTAACTTGACACCAGGAGCATGTTTCTAGGTGCTATAGAACCAAATATTGAGGCTCCTGTAATGACATTCCCCCTTGACTCATCTCAGGCAAAAAGTGACTCTCCTCTGCTCATTTTCACCTGATTTTTTTTTATAGGTGAACAGGTGAGATTTCACATAAAAAGGACATTCCATGCTCTACATGAGGTGCTGGGAGTTTAATGAAGCAAACTCTGATGACAGGTTCCCTGTAAGGGTTTATTTTTTTTAGCAACTTGTTTAGTCTGGTTTGTGATCTCATGAGACGCGGAGGTGTATACTGTACTGGTATGTAGTATATGGTGCTCTATAATAGATGCACTTTGGAACCAGAACCAAATTTCCTGGACATTTTTAGACTTTGGCCTTCATTTACACCAGGAAGAAATACATTTGGTCGACAACGACAAACTCGCCTCTGCTGCACCGATCATAAATATGCGAGCTATGCTGCTCCTGTCCAGCACCGCATTATGTCATGTAACCCCTTAGGGTCTGTAACATGCCCATTGCACTGATGGTTTCCCGTAAAATACATTACCTGCGCTGATACACTGTAACAAACTATGGGATTTATGCACCTTGTTAACCAGAGTGTTCCCAATTCCCTGACAGCAAGCAGAGATCTTGAAAATGGAAAAAAAATCTAATCTCTATGGCTAATTTGCATAAAACTAGGTAAAATTAGTGATGATAAATTGGGCTCTGCTACATATAATAATGACAGCTTTGCCTGGAGAACTCAAGAGCATCTGACTAAGTCAGCTCTGCTACATCTTACAGTCACAGGTCGATACTACTTGGTAAACACAACCGTGCAACAACCAACCAATTCAGCTCTGCTACATACGATAATCACAGACCAATACTGGGTATGAACAGCAACTAAGTCAGCTCTGCTATATATGATAATAACAGGCCGATACCACTTGTTAAACTCAACCATGCAACAACCGGCTAACTCAGCTCTACTACATCTAATAAGCACAGAGCAATACCACCTATGAAACCCACCCACTTTCTCAGCTCTGCTACATATGATGACAATCTAATACTAAGTAGTAGACTCAAGCACGCGACAACTAACTAACTCAGCTCTGCTACATCTGATGATGACAGGTGGATACAAGGTAGTAATCTCAACTGTATACAGCAACTGACACAGCTCTGCTACATATGAAAACCACATATTAATAGCGCTTGGTAAACAAAGAACTATCTTAGCACTACTACATATCATAATCACAGGCCAGTGCTACCTGATAAACTGTGCAACGACCCACTAGCTCAGCTCTGCTACGTGTTATTATGTCAGACCAATACAAAAACATAATCTCAACCATACAACAAACTCAGCTCTGCTACCTATGAAAAAACAGACAGAAACCACCTGTTAAACTCAACCATGCCACGACTGACTAACTCAGCTCTGCTACATACAATGATGACAATGCCAACACTGCGTAGGAAACTCTACTGTACAGCAGCCGACTAACTCAGCACCACTACATCTGATAATCGCAGACCAGGACCACCGGTGACAATCAACTGACTAAGCACCGCTACAACTGATAATCAAAAAACTACATTAGGTGGTAAATTCAACTGTGCGGCAAACGACAAACTCAGCCTGCTACATCTGATGGTCACAGAGCAACGCTACTTAATAATCTCAATTGTACAGCAACCGAGTAACTCAGCTCTGCTACATCTAATGGTCACAGACCAACGCTGCTTAGTAATCTCAATTGTACAGAAACCGACTAACTCAGCTCTGCTACATCTGATGCTCACAGACCAATCCTGCTTAGTAATCTCAATTGTACAGAAACCGACTAACTCAGCTCTGCTACATCTAATGGTCACAGACCAACGCTGCTTAGAAATCTCAATTATCCAGCAACCGAGTAACTCAGCTCTGCTACATCTGATGGTCACTGACCAATACTGATTAGTAATCTCAATTGTAAAGCAACCGACTAACTCAGCTCTGCTACATCTGATGGTCCAAACCCCCCATTCGCTTGAGTAATCTCAATTGTGACAGTAACCACTTAACCAGCTCTGCTACACGTGATGGTGTACAGACCAATACGGCATGAGTATTCTCATGGTACAAGCACCGACTAACTCAGCTCTGCTACATCTGATAGTCACAGACCAACGCTGCTTAGTAATCTCAATTGTACAGCAACCGACTAACTCAGCCCTGCTACATCTGATGGTCACAGACCAATCCTGCTTAGTATTCTAAACTGTGCAACAACCGACTAGCTCAGCTCTGCTACATCCGAACTTCACAAACAGGAGCACTCACCTGCTGCTCTGCTTCCACGGGTCCTATGTATTTGCGAGTTACTCATCTTCAAAATTTGGAGAAGTCAGAAATGCGGAAACAAATATACGTTTCGATCCTCTGGACGCCCGCAGCTACAGGGGGGGCGGGGGGGTCCCCTGTTTTTTTTTGGAGTAAATGTCAGATTTCTGCTGCGTCCTAACCCCCGGTGCTTTACATACTGCAAACACAATGCTCGCTCCTCCCTGCCAGGGAGACTCCACTTCCTCCTCCATGGACTCTCCCTGCCCAAGAGACATCACCAGGAGACTGCTGGGATTACTCACTAAATTAGGGAAACTTTTAGGGGGGGACCTCATCTCCCTCTATAGACACCTGTCCAATATCCACACTGCCTAAATCTCTAGGGGTGACCAGCTGGGACCCCCAGCAATCACAAGAATGAAGCCCCCATATGTCTGAAGCCCTGATGCCCGTCCACGCACTTAGGAGGCCTCCTAGAGAATACTTGCCAAAATTTGGAAAGTGGCAAGAGGGAGTGCAATTTTTTGGGACAATTGGGGCAATTTTTTTAAGGAAAGGGGGCAAGAGTCCACCAGGAGCAGAAGATTTGTACTATGAGGTTATAAGAGGCAGAAGGACTGTGAAAAATGGATTTATATTACAAAATTGTGCATTGGAGGCGTGTCCTCACACTGCTGTGCTCTGTGCTCTCCGCAGACAGAGATCGACATTGTCCCTGGAGCGATGTGTACTCATACCTTTCTGTGTGTTGTTAGTAACAGCAGGACTGTGAAATATGGATTTATCTTCTAGTATTGTACTGGGGGACGTGTCCTCACACTGCTGTGCCCTGTGCTCTCCGCAGACAGTGATAGACATTGTCCCTGGAGCGATGTGTACTCATACCTTTCTGTATGTTGTTAGTAACAGCAGGACTGTGAAATATGGATTGATATTCTAGTATTGTACTGGGGGACGTGTCCTCACACTGCTGTGCCCTGTGTCTCCGCAGATTGATAACATGTCCTGGAGAGATGTGTACTCCTACCTTTCTGTATGTTGTTAGTAACAGCAGGACTGTGAAATATGGATTGATATTCTAGTATTGTACTGGGGATGTCCTCACACTGCTGTGCTCTGTGCTCTCAGAAGACAATGATAGACATTGTCCCTGGAGAGATGTGTACTCATACCTTTCTGTATATTGTTAGAAGCATCAGGGCTGTGAAATATGGATTTATATTCTAGTATTGTACTGTGTCCTCACACTGTTATGATCTGTGCTCTCCGCAGACAGCTGATCATAGTGATCTGTGAGAAATGGATATAATCTACCTTGTGTATGTATGTTGTTAGTTGCAGCAGGACTGTGAAATATGGATTTATATTCTAGTATTGTACTAGGGGGTGTCCTCACACTGTTGTGATCTGTGCTCTCCGCAGACAGCGATAGACAGTCTCTGGAGAAATGTATAATCATACCTTTGTGTATGTATTTTGTTAGTTGCAGCAGGACTGTGAAAATTGATTTATCTTCTAGTATTGTACTGGGGGGGGGTACTCAACCTGCTGTCTTCTGTGCAGGTACTGTTAGGTATTGTCTCTAGATATCTGTGCTATCATACCGTTGTGTATGTTGGTAATAGCAGCAGGAGTATGAAAAATGCATTTAGATTCCAGGATTGTGGCACTGGGGGAGTGTCCTCTCACTGCTGTGCTCTGTGTAGACAGTGCTAGAAATTACCCCCAGTTATATGTGTAATCATACCTTTGTGTATTTTGTTAGTAGCAGCAGGACTGTGAAAAATACGTTTATGTTTCAGGATTGTGGCACTGGGGGCGTGTCCTCACACTGCTGTGCTCTTAGCCCTCTGTGCATTCTGCCCTGCTTTATAAAGCAGGCTCGTGGTTGGATTTTAAAACAGTCAATCACTAAATTGAGGGTCTGTTGGGCAGTTTGATGCAGAGAGCTAAGAGCACAGCAGTGTGAGGACAACGAAAAAACAAAAAAGCAGAATATTTACACTACTATCAATATCTACATAAAAAACACATAAACATCTTATAAACGTCCTTCACAGTGGTCATCAATCCTGGACAACCCCTTTAAAACACAGAACATAAAAGGTAAAAGAGAAGCAAAAACAACAAAAATTTCCCCCTAAATTCTTGGAAGTGATATAATTAGCTGGAGACGGGAGAACAAGAATAGTCAGTTTCAGGTAGGAATTTAAAGGGAACTTTCCTGGTTTGTTAACCCATGTGATGCCCATTGCTGATCCCTTTGAAAGGGGACATTAATAAGGCGCAGGAAGAAAAAAAATCCACTAATCTGGAATGTCCCCTGTTTTAGGACAGGGGTCCTACAGGGTGTAAAATCACCTGTGTTACAGGAAATATTAGTGCCCGTCCCTTTAAGGAAGTAGAAGAATGAGGCAATGACCTTGGAATGTCACCTGAGAGAAGGCCAAAGTCGAGGAATGCGGTCTTGCAGCACCTGTCCTGCGCTCTCAGCCGCGGTCTATTCTAGGTGGCATCTAATAACATGTGTCCAATGAAAACATAAAAGTAGGGGAAAATAATTTTTAAAGGGGTGTGGCCTAGTAGAGTTGCCAAAATTGCAGTGATTTTAGAAAAAAAAATGGCACATGTGGAGCCAAAAATTTAAAGAATAGTGCGATTAGATCCAAGAATAAAACTTTCTCATGAGCTCCCCCTAGTGGTGGCTGCAAACAGAGGAAATCTTTGAATTTATTTCTTTCAGGTCACATGTCTGAGGGGTGGAGTTAAACAGTTACAACAGCAAATCACTCCAAATCGGTGTGAGATTAATAGAGCAAATAATCTGCAAAACTGTTAACTTTTTAAGTTATAAAAGTTTGAAATAACTTGTGTTGAAAGTGGAGCTATCCTTTAAATGGCCACAAACTACCCCACTTTCCACAGACCCTGAAAGGCATAGTTACAGAGAGTTACATTCCCCATTTTGAGGTCTAAGAGTCTGTGTATTCTTTTAATTTTAACTTTTTAACATTGTGTTCATGAACCAGGAAGCTCAGGATGAAAATAGTTCTATATAAACAGGACTATGGAGTTTGTACGGAAGTTACACTCACCTATCCTCTCGCTCTGGGGGCTATATGGCTGCCAGTCTACGAGCTCAGTGAGGGCATCTTCCATATATAGAGGTGGCGGAGCAGTATATAGTACCAGCTGCTTGGCAGGGGGCACACAGAATGGGCACCAGAAAATGTGATTGCTGTAAAGCTGCGTTATTGACTGTTGCAATGGGAAAGGTCAGTAGCTTAGAAAGGTTGAGATAATTTCCAGCTGGCAGCTCTATGGCAAACAAGGTAACTCGTGAGAACCCTGCCCATGTATTGTACTCAATATTAACCCATTACTGTCCAAAACCCAAATACCAGAGTGGCTAACCCAATCAAACCTGACTCAAAAATATCAAAAATACATCATTATTTTAAATATACATTTATTTTTTAAGAAAAAACACTGTCAACAGTTCACTAGGCACATTACTCTAATAGGGCTTTATGGTATTCATCATCAATTTGTCACTAATTGAATATCTGTCACTAATAAATAAATATATCCCAGCAATGAATATCTCACACATGAAATATATACCAGCAGTGGATATCTCACACACAAAATATATACCAGCAGTGAATATCTCACGCACATAATATATACCAGCAGTGAATGTCACACATAAAATATATACCAGAAGTGAGTATCTCACACATAAAATATATCCCAGCAGTGAATATACCACACACAAAGTATATGCCAGCAATGAATATCTCACACACAAAATATATTCCAGAAGTGAATATCTCGCACATAAAATATATAACAGCAGTGAATATCTCTCACATAAAATATCCAAAGAACATACGGTGAGGCAGCACTTCAGTGAAATCATAAAGGTCTTTTACTCAAGCATGGCAAAATAAGGTGCAACATTTAAGCTCATAGATGGAGCCATTTTCAAGCATGCTACAAAATAGAACGGAAACATGCTGCTGAAACAGAATATAAACCAGCCCAAACCTGCCTCATTGTATGTTCTTTGGATATTGCCTGTACAATCCTGGGGATTGGGCTTGTTGGAGGTGTGCACCCACACTTGGACTTGATCCGCTATGCTCACTGTGCTGCTACATAATTGGACTGAGTCACACATAGAATATATACCAGCAATGAATATCTCACACATAGAATATATACTTGCATTAAATTTCTCTGACATAAATATATATCAGCAGTGAATAATTCTCACATAAATATATACCTGAATTGAATATCAGGTATACAAATACCACACACACACACATACAAATATATAGCAGCAGTGAATATCCTTCAAATATAATAAATACCTGCACTAAAGATACAAAGAAATAAAAGACTCTCTGGATATGATTATCAGAAGGCTCACATCCTCTATGATTTATACTGAGGGTGATAGTTCCTGCTGGCTGTTCTTAATATCAGGTACACAAATATCACACACACAAATATATAGCAGCAGTGAATATCCTTCAAAATATAATAAATACCTGCACTAAAGATACAAAGAAATAACATACTCTCTGGATATGATTATCAAAAGGCTCCCATCCTCTATGATTTATAGTGGGGGTTCTGGCTGTTCATAGAGATGACAATAACAGGCCGTGACCTTTCTTTCTGTCATCACCTCCAACCCTTACCTTCCTTACAGATACACAAGACCCATGAATAAAAATTAGATGCTGTCCCCTGATTATTAAATATTGGCACGTAAAAGCTTCACTTAACAGCTGTTAGAGTGATTTTACTCATTTTCTCTGCAGCGCCCACTACAGGGCAAGTATGGGTACGAGCTTGTTATATAGGGGGATTTCGAAACATACAAATACTCAGTGTGACATCCACATGTATATCCTACTGGGTCGTAAGGACCTTCCTTGTCCATCTTCACCGCCTTGTACTAGTTTACAGTCCGCTCCCTGCGCTTACAGCTTATAATTCCGGGAATACCTCCATATAACATCCCCTTATCTCCTAGCTGATCAGTACATTACCACAACTGCCAGATCTGCTGGCTGTGTACCTGAATCAATAACAAGACAGGTTCTAAAGGTCGAAGATGTAGGAGATTCCTTTAATCCGGCATCCACTAATCCAAAATGGCTAAAAATCTGGAAAATCTGGAGACCACCTATGGGAAGTATCAGTGGTGTTGGTCCCAGTGGCACTTGTATCACGCTTAGGATATCCTACAACTCTCCAAGCAGAATAATCCCTTTAAGGTGGCCTCATTCTCCAGGCATGGCCCGGAGATGTTTTTCCAACTCCTCCCAAAAAAAAATATAAAACCCGAAAGTCATAGGAATTGATCATGAGCCACCACAGATATTTAAAGGGTCCACAGAAGATTAGTAAATTCAGGAAACCACCAATGATCACCAGCGATCGACCATGATCAGAAAAGGCGGAGCTATGGCCAACCATAAGTTTCCCTGTAAAGACTGTAATATTAGTTAGAACGGTAGGTCCATAGTAAAGGACGATTTGTAGGGCAATTCTTCTAAAGATTCTTCTTCTCTTATCATCCTGTTTTTTGCAGGATTATCTCGATAAACAGACATCAGGGCGGGGCTATGCTAATGATTTTAAAGGGAAGGCGGAGATAGAACTGAACTCTTGACATCAAATGTGAAGGAACTTCCAATGAACAATTCGTGTTTATAGAGGATTATATTATATTATGTTTTTATTTTTTATAATAATCACCTCCTCTATATTTTATAATCTACTTCCTCAAATCCAGTTGATAAAGTTGGCAACTAACATCCGTGTTTGTGGAAAGGGGTCAAGTGCGGCGGCAAATAAACCTTAATGACCGATTGGAGACTGCCGCCGACTGGTACATCGTAGATTTCATTTGTAGTGAAAGGCAAAAATGTACAAGATTCTACATACGGTATATATGAAATAAAAATTTCTTAAAGGGGTTGTCCAACAGGGACATTTTTTTTTATAAACGACTCAATGTGAGCGAAACTTATCTCACTGTGCCCCATTATTCTCATTCCGTCATGTATCGGGAACCTGATACTTCCTGTTTCAGTCTCGATACACAGGAAGTGACTGATTCCCAAGCCAAATGATTGGTTGATTGGGCATTTCCTGCGAGTGAAGACAGGACCACAAAGTGGAGACCACAAACCTGGTAAACATAACAGCTGTGGCGAGGTAAAATGAGAATTACTACTTCTCTTTATTCCTTATTTTTCTAAATTTTACCTCCCCTTTAAGATGTTGGTCCCAGTTACCAGACATGTCCAGAGGGGAAGAGCCTAATTGGTTAAATGGCTACTTATCTGCTTTCCTAGGAATCTTAAGAACAACATGAGGCTGATACCACTTCTCTTAAAAGGGGTGTTCCGAAATTTGGAAACACCACTGAGGAGGCCTTTAATATTTAAAAAAATTCAAAAAAAAAGATGCATGATAGCGGTATTTTGGAGATGTAACTCCTCCTGACAGACTCCATAGGGTTATTTTTATCTATAATGACTTAATACAGATATTACTGACTAATTCCAAAATTGACTATTTTTACTCTCTTTCTTTCACATTTCCATATCTGTGTCTAAAGACATTAACAACCTCCCGAGTGATATGTTTTATTTAATCATAATTTTTATATATTGAGTCTTCTAATGGCAGTATTATAGTAGTTATATTCCTGTACATAGGGGGCAGTATTATAGTAGTTATATTCTTGTACATAGGGGGCAGTATTATAGTAGTTATATTCTTGTACATAGGGGGCAGTATTATAGTAGTTATATTCTTGTACATAGGGGGCAGTATTTAGTAGTTTATATCTTGTACATAGGGGGCAGTATATAGTAGTATCATATCCTGTACATAGGGGCAATATTATAGTAGTTATATCTCTGTACATAGGGGCAGTATTATAGTAGTTATATTTTGTAAATAGGGGGTAGTATATAGTAGTATATTCTTGTACATAGGGGCAGTTATTATAGTAGTTATATCCTGTACATAGGGCAGTATTTAGTAGTTATATTCTTGTAATAGGGGGAGTATTATAGTAGTTATATTCTGCTACATAGGGGGGCAGTATTATAGTAGTTATATTCCTTGTACATAGGGGGCAGTATTATAGTAGTTAATTCCTGTACATAGGGGGCAGTATTATAGTAGTTATATCTAGTAAGCTAGGGGAGTATTATAGTAGTTATATTCCTGTACATAGGGAGGCAGTATTATAGTAGTTATATTCTTGTACATAGGGAGCAGTTTATAGTGTTATTATTCATGTTACATAGGGGGCAGTATTATAGTAGTTATATTCTTGTACATAGGGGCAGTATTATAGTAGTTATCTTGTACATAGGGGGCCAGTATTATAGTAGTATATTTCCTGTACATAGGGGGCATATTATAGTAGTTATATTCTTGTATAGGGGCAGTTATAGTATTATATCCGGTATATAGGGGCAGTATATGTAGTATATTCCTGTACATAGGGGCAGATATAGTAGTTATATTCTGTACATAGTGGCAGATATAGTAGTTATATTCTTGTACATAGGAGGCAGTATTATAGTAGTTATATTCTTGTACATAGGGGGCAGTATTATAGTAGTTATAGTCTTGTACATAGGGGCAGTATTATAGTAGTTATATTCGTACATAGGGGGCAGTATATAGTAGTTATATTCTTGTACATAGGGGGCAGTATTATAGTAGTTATATTCCTGTACATTAGGGGGCAGTATTATAGTAGTTATATCGTACATAGGGGGCAGTATATAGTAGTTATATTCTTGTACATAGGTGCAGTATTATAGTAGTTAATTCTTGTACATAGGGGGCAGTTTATAGTAGTAAATTATATTCCTGTACATAGGGGACAGTATTAAGTAGTTATATTCCTGTACTAGGGGGCAGTATTATATAGTCTTATATTCCTGTACGTAGGGGCAGTATTATAGTAGTTATATTCTGTACATAGGGGCAGTATTATAGTAGTTATATTCCTGTACATAGGGGGCAGTATTATAGTAGTTATATTCCTGTACATAGATGGCAGTATTATAGTAGTTATTATTCTTGTACATAGGGGGCAGAATATTATAGTAGTTATATTCTTGTACATAGGGGGCAGTATTATAGTAGTTATATTCTTGTAATAGGGGGCAGTATTATAGTAGTTATATATTCTTGTACATAGGGGCAGTATTATAGTAGTTTATTTCTTGTACATAGGGGCGTATTATAGTAGTTATATTCCTGTGTACATAGGGGCAGTATTATAGTAGTTATATTCTGTACATAGGGGCAGTATATAGTAGTTATATTCTTGTACATAGGTGGGCAGTATTATAGTAGTTTATATTCTTGTACATAGGGGCAGTATTATAGGGTTTTCCTGTACATAGGGGACAGTATTATATAGTTATATTCCTGTACATAGGGGCAGTATTATAGTAGTATATCATCCACATGAACACATATAACTGTAGATAAAGGTAAGAATGTATATGTATATGTATCACTTTGATTCCTAAATCGATCCTATAAAGCTTGTAATACTATAACAATAAGTCCCATTGGTTTCCCTGTGAAAGATTTCTATTGCCAAGGGGGAAATTACAGAATTGAGGTTAGAGATAATACAACCTTCTGCCTCACATAAAGACTATTATATTGCGCAGTATAGAGTTACGGTCTTTTATCGGGGTCATCAGTAAATCACCCATAGATGTTCCTCATAGCTGACCTGTCTGGCGCATTACTCGCCCCTCAGTGCACAACAAGGGTTCTCGCCCTGATTGTGGTCTACAAATACCATCTTCTTCATCAGGTTGTATAAAGAAATTCCACCCCTGAGCAATGTCTGGCCTTCATATGGATTCAGTATTTTCCTCTTAACAGAGATATTGGAGTTATTGCAACATTCCCACCGGGGCCTGGAGGCAGCGGGGGCCCAGAATACCGGAGTGGCTGGCGGGCGGCCTAGGGTCCACTGATGTAACAGTGCTTGGTTGGGGGACCGGAGGACTGTCCTAACAGCCTGGCAGGTCTCCAGCAGGTGGTGTGTGAAGAAATATAAAGGGAGAGGCTGAGTGGTTCTCCCTGGGGCAACCCCTGAATGTCTGTATATATGTCCCTGGGTAATGGATGGAAGCCCATGGGTGGTGACAGCCATAATCCAGGGATCACACTGAGGCAATGTGTGCAATCAACTGACAGTACTTTATTGAACAACACAGTAGCAGGCAAAGGGCCTAAACGGGCAACAGCAGATTCGGATTCTGCTACTGGAATGGTCATGGAGAGGGGTCCTCAGGAATAAAGCACCACCTGGTAGTAGATGCAGGCTGGGATAATGGAGATGGAGCTGTGTTCAAACTGTGGAAGCTGCAGCTCTAGATTAGAGTCTCCTGATCAGCTCTGGGATTGGGTTCTGTGGCAGCACTAAAGGGTGTGTGCACTGCTCTCTCTTCACTCAGACCATGTGGCCTGGATTGCTGACATGCAAAGACCTGAGACTAAGTCCATGTGCTCCCACTGCACAGGGGTTTTATGGTCGGTGGTAGAACCTCTCAATCAAACTCCAGTTTACAATACAGCCCCATAATTGGATAACGTCTTGCACCCATTTAACTATTGCCTTTCCAGGCAGAATCTACAGCTGCAATTACATAATGTCCAGGCTCTAGAGCCTCCATACAGCATTCACGACTCCCCCTAACGACCTGACCTGGAGAGGGCGCTATTTCCAACTCCCATCTATTGGCATGGGTGTTCAGTGTCATCTGCCAGAAAATCCTCAAGGCATGAGATATTTCTAATAATGAGAGATTTATTCTATAGCAGTTAAGGGTGAAGTTACACAGCCCAATGTTTCAATTGCGGATTGTAAGATGATTGGCACTCGTTGGCTTTGGCCTTTCAATCTGACCCTGGGATCGGGCCTATAGGGTCATCCCTAGAATTTAATATGATTACCGATTAGCATAGGATCCACTGGAAGGGCTTTCATATTGGGGGTGTAACCTACAGTTAGGGTGGGATTTCCGTTCCAAAATGAAAGGCCTTATGGAAAAAAATGTAAGAATATTTGCGCTTTTTCTAAATTTTTTCTCTTTATGCACCCAATTATTTACTAAATGTGTGGGGGTGTGACCTATATTTGTGGGCAGGATTTTAACCAACAAATCAAATCCACTTCAGACCCAAAGCCGCATAAAATCAGCTGAAAAAATTTTGAAATTTCTTCAGCCTTATTTTCCATATCATATGTGCACAATTTTGTCAAAATGTTGATAAAGTTTCTAGATGGATTTTTCCATATTCTTGTATTTAACCCATCAGGGTATGTCATAATACTTGATAGATGCCTCTCCTAACTCGGGACCTGTATCGCGAATGGGGGTCAGCTGATCTCCTTTCCACGACTGTGCTGAACTAATTTGCTGCGCTGCGCAGAACCTTATTATACAGGTCATGGGAAATCCAAACAGTATACCCTCAATCCAGACTTGAATGTAGAGTGGCTGTGCATGTGGCAAGTTCTCCAATCAGACGGGCTGCGGGTAGAGGATCGGCTGACCCCCTTCCTAAGGTTCTGCAGCGCATGCATAGAATATTTCTATACAGGTCTAGTGGAGGGCCTAAGGCCGAGTCAGCAGATTGTAGAGTGATGCGCAAGCGCAGCAAGTTCTCCGATCAGCCATGCTGCAGCTGACCCCCCCCTGCGCATACACAGAAAACTTTCTATAATGTCAAAGGCACTTGTCTAGACTTGAATGTAGAATGGCTGTGCATGTGCGGCAAGCCTCTCTGTCCAGCTGGGCTGCAAGAAAGTGTCAGCTGACCTAAATACAAAATAGATGCAGGTCCTAACTCAGGGACCTATCTTGAGAATCGGGGTCAGTTGACCATTCCTTCTCCCATGGCTGTGCTTACTAGTTTTCTGAACATGGGTAGAAACACTTCTATACAGGGCTAGTAGAGGGCTAAACAAAGTTTAAGCCATTTATGAGTGGCTACACATGAGCGGCAAGCTCAGTTTACCGGCGTGCATGACAGTCTCCTTCCTGTGCATGCGCAGAAATTTCTACACAGGCCTGAGAACGAAAATAGTCTTGCCTATAAACTCAGTCTGAATGTAGAAGACTGCGCATGCCTCGCGGCAAAATGTCAATTCATCTGGGCTGCGCAAGGGGGGGTCAGCTAAACCCCCACCCCCTCATTCTGGAAAGGTGGGATCCGCATCCATACAACTGTGGACATTTCAAAATACCCTCAAATGAGAGAATTTGTACCAGAAAACCACTGACTCCAAAAATTAGCTAAAACAGGAAAAAAAAAAAAAAAAGAAATAACAAAATAAAAAAAGACAAAAATAGAAAAAGTGTAAGGGACTTACGTCGGGCCAAAATCATCCCAAAATGATTTTGGTCCCTCATGAACCATTCCAAAAGATGCATTTTCAGGAGATCATTCGCTCCTGCGCCAGAAAATTTACTTCATCCCTTCCCTCAATTATTTAAAAATTTTTTTCCCAGGACAGAGATAGACAGAATATCTAATCAGATCCCCGAACACTTCAGCTGTGAGGAACATTCGGAAACAATTACCAGCGACCATCACAACACTGAATTAAAGCGATTGAATGCGGTGACTCAGAAGGCCGGAGCCTCCCATACAAGTCCATGATACGGGAACGGGCCAGAGGCTTTGGATTCTACTCAGTATCCCTCCAAACCCGGGGACTAGCCCCGAATCATTCCAGGGCATATATAATCAAGAGAAAAAACATGTGACACAACCCACCAATCAGAAAGGGGTTTTATGAGGTGTATCTATTGTGAGGTCATGCGCCTCTGGGCCTTGGATGGTGTGTGATGTTACAGCCTTGTTTGTGAGTTTTGTGTGTGATTATATGTCACAGGTCTTACATAGTGAGGCCTTGTGTCCATGTGGAGTCATTGAGTTTTATCTCAGGCCTTGTGGGATTATGATGTCACAGGCATGTATCGTGAGGCATGGTTGATTTGAGGCCTTGTGTGATCTGAGGGTCATAGGCCTTGCGTTTCAGGTTTGTGTGTGGATTGTGAGGTATAGGCCTTGTTTTTCATGTTTTAGTGTAGATTGTGATGTACAGGTTTTAGGTTCACAGGTTGTGTGGATTGTGGGTCATAGGCCTTGTTTTCAGTGTTTCTGTGGATTGTGATGTCACAGGTGTTTAGGTTTCGGGTTGTGTGGATTGTAGGGTCACAGTCCTTGTGTTTTCAGGTTTTGTGCGGATTGTGAGGTCAAAGGCCTTGCGTTTTCAGGTTTTGTGCGGATTGTGAGGTCGTAGGCCTTGTGTTTTCAGGTTTTGTGTGGATTGTGAGGTCATATGCCTTGTGTTTTCAGGTTTTGTGTGGATTGTGAGGTCGTAGGCCTTGCTTTTTTCAGGTTTTGTGTGGATTGTGAGGTCAAAGCTTGCGTTTTCAGGTTTTGTGCGGATTGTGAGGTCAAAGGCCTTGCGTTTTCAGGTTTTGTGCGGATTGTGAGGTCGTAGGCCTTGTGTTTTCAGGTTTTGTGTGGATTGTGAGGTCATGCCTTGTGTTTTCAGGTTTGTGTGGATTGTGAGGTCGTAGGCTTGCGTTTTTCAGGTTTGTGTGGATTGTGAGGTCAAAGGCCTTGCGTTTCAGGTTTTTGTGCGGATTGTGAGGTCATAGGCCTTGTGTTTTTTACAGGTTTTTGTTGTGAGGGTCATGGGCTTGTTATTTCAGCTTGGTGTGGATTGTTTATGTCAAGTTTTGTGTCATGAAATTTTGTTTGGACGGTGAGTCATAGTTCCTTCATAATGAGTCCTTTGTGGATGTGATGTCACAGGTTTTGTGTTACCAGTTTTGTGTGGTTGTGATGTCACAGTCTTACATTGTGAAGCATTATTTCCATTGTGATGTCCTTCCTGTTTATCTTGAGGACTTGGACTTATGTGGATTATGATCACAGCCTTGTGTCGTGAGGCATTGGTGGATATTGAGACCTTGTGTGGATGGTGATGTCATAGGCCTTGAGTTTCAGTTTTTTTTTGTGGAATGTGATGTCACAGTCCTATTTGATGAGTTCTAGGATGTGTGATGTCACAGGTCAGTGATACGCTTTGGCTTGACTGTGGTGTCACAGATCTTGCGGCCCCAGTGGATTGTTATGTCACAGGTTTGTGTTAACGGTGTAGGCACAGGTCTGTGCTTGTTGACGCATTGGCTTGACGGTGATGTCACAGATCTTGCACAGGTGAAGATCAAAGGTCTTGTGGTGACCATACTTTTAGTTAATCACACAAGATCATGGTCTGTGCTCACTCAGCAAATCTATGAAAAAACCCCATCAAACAAGCAAATGTTCAAAATTCCTGCAGTCCCCCACAGGAGAAACGAAGTATTACAAATTTTCCAATAACAATAAATACAAGTCCGTCAAATGCATCAGGATTATGAGTATTCGCTGTAATTGGTTCTTTACTTTGGGTAAATGGGGAGGTTCTAAACTAAAAAACCTGAAAAAAAACTGACTATTAGCCCTGTGTACGGGATAGCCATATATTTTAGAGAACCCATTATACTCTCTATATAGGTGACCATATCAATATACATTGTGCTACATTTACAGTGGGAGGAACCAGAAACCTAGATGTGTTCAAAATTTCCTTGACGGCCCCCAGCTCGGAGAGATTTAGTATTACCAGGTCCCAATAGTACCATGGTCTGACTGATATTTCTTAAAACTCTGGTCCTCCATAGGATAAAGGTCCTCCCGATAGCGGATCTTCCCCTGTGCTAACAGAGAGGGGTCTAAATTGGCCCTCTATTAACTATCATTCAAATAATTTGAATAAAAACGTGGACAAAGAATGGGGATCCCCTAAAACCCCGCTTTATTTCACAGTGTTACCCTCCCCCAGTAGCTCACCAGACTAAGCAGCGGAAACTTTCCTGAACGCAACAGTATCACATCATTCTAAGTCTCACAAGACCGGTTACAGCAATCCGTACAAAAAATAGCTCCCCACCTGCAATGTGTCAGGCTTCCAGTAAGGAATTGTGCCAAAAAAGTTATATATCTACCCATAGAAGAGTTCTGACTGCTAGAAACCACCCGAATCCCAAGAATGAGTTCCACTCCCTGATTCTCATAGAAAATGCCCATAGTCCCCCTACCTCACTGGGTAATACCCCTTTAGAAAAGGGTCATACAATGAAAGGAACTACCTTTCTGGGAAAGTGAGTGATGATCCATAGGTCATAGCAGGGTCACCCAAAAGCCCCTTCCCACATATTCGAAAGGGAAATAACCCTAGAGTATACAATCCTTCTGCTATGTGGCTACATCGTTTTCGTCTAAACTCTTAGATTTGACCATTCAGGACTTTAACAAACCTGGGTGACAACTATATAGGAGCCAAAGCCTGCCTGTGGGTTGTCCCACCCAGCGTTTCCGCACATACAATTTGATTAATTTGAAAATTTTAAAGAAAAATACAAAGTTAATTTTGGTTTTAATGTGCCTTACCATTACACTAAATTGTAATTATTTGGGTAGATTGGCCCTTTTGAATAACAAAATATGGGATCTTTTGGGGATAAATTCCCCCTTTAAAGATTGTTTGGTCATTTTTGGGCTGAAATGCCCGCGATTACAGCTATACCTAACTGTTTTGGGAGTATCTGTTCTTTTGAATTGCAAATTGGAATTTGTTTTTTTTTTTTGTTTGGGGTGGGGCAAGTGGGGTGGGGTAGGGGGGGAGGGTGGAATGCCCCCTTTAAAATACCTATAGTAATTTTGGGGTTTTAGTGCCCCTTTGCATTACAGTATTTGAATATTTATACGGGGGTAAATTCCATTACAAATTACCGATATTGTACTTGTTTTTTTGGGGTATACGTCACTTGAATTACATATGTGATTTTTTTAGGAGTAAATGCCCTCCCCGCTTTAAGTATAGCTATGATAATGCGTGATATCGTGAGGGTAAATCCCATTATTTGGGGGTCTAAAATGACCCTTTGAATTAAAGATTTAGTAACTTCTGGGGGTTTAATGACCACGTAATTACTTCATAAGGATTTTTAGGTGCAAATGCCCCTTAATATAAGCTATGATAACTGTTGGATATTTTTTTGTGCATATTTCTTTTGTTTGGGGCGCAGTCTCATTTTGGGAATACCCATTGAATTAAAAAGATATATTCATTTTGGGGGGAATAAATGTTGCCTTTGAATTATATTTATGATTTTGGGGTAACGCCACTTTAAGTACAGCTTTGGAGAATTATTTGAATTTTTGGGGGGTAAAGGTTTCATTTTTTGGGAGTAAATGCCACTTTTCGAATTTAAGATATAGTAATTTTTGGGGGGTAAAGAGTCGCTTTGATTACCTATATGGATTTTTTTGGGGGAACTCCCCCTTAAGTATAGCTGTGGGAAGTGTGTCGGATATTGTGGGTCAAGTCCCATTTTTGGAGGTAAATGCCGATTGTTTGGATATTTTTGGGGGTAAATGCCCCCTTTAGGTATATTATGGTAATCAGGGTGAGGGCCGGGGTGCAGAATGCCTTGAATCACAGGTATGACAGCTCGGGGGGGGGGGGGTAGTCACCCTTTGCATTACAGATACTGGATTTTTGTAAATAATTTTGTAACAAAAGCAGCAAATAGGCGATTCCACATACAACAGGGGTAACTAACGGGCCCAACCACGTCCAACAAGGTGGCTTTACATCCGACTGTTAGAAATACATAAGAAGCAGGAACAAGGAAGCTAATTGTTAATCCCAGTCCGGAAGGAAAATTCCAGGCATTCAAGGCTTTATCCAAACGCTAATCTCTAGTAGCCTACCTACTACAGATTAGGACAACAAAGCAGGCCCGGGGTGGTATGCGCGGGGGTCGGGGACACGTCCTTCTATGGGGAGGAGATATAGTACATGCATGAAACTTTCTGAATGGGGGGCTACAAAATGCACCAAAACCAGATACACGTGCTCCCGGTATATACTAGCAAGGTGGAACCCCCCCCGACCACACATCCCCCGACTACTACCTGGCCAACTACCTCCATCTCTACAAGCCGGTAGCAACATGGATTGGGGGGTATCTCTGCATATGGTCCACTCACAAATCAAGACCCCCTTCCTTAAAGAGGGGTGATCAAAAAATTTATTTTGGACAGTGTTTTTATTCATCTCTTACCTGGCAATCACAAAAACACCCGCATGGAATCCATGTATAAGTCCAACATTGAGGATTGTTTCTTGTTTCTCCCCCTTATAATCTGCCGGTCTTCTCGTATCCGTACTGTATCGCTGTACTAATCCACCAGCCTTTCTCCAGCAGGCTCCACATTGCCAGTGGGAGGAACGATGGCGATATCCGTGTGCAACCGGCCTGGCTTACTCCATTGGATGAATGCGGCTCCTGCCTATTGGGCACCTAAGGAAGAAAAATTGTTTTTTCCCCTACGCATTGTCCCTGCGCTTTGCAAATTTTCTTAATGAGGGACAAGCTCACTCCCCCGCCCCCTCCCAAGGCTAGAGCCTGCGAAGGTGGCAGAATTTTTTTTTTGTTTGGTTTTTTTGTCCTACTTTGCTGAACGGCGAAGAGGAACTGTGAATGCGGGCCCGGGGCAAGACTTTGTCATGCAATAGTTTTTTTTTTTCTCTCTTTCCTTCTTATTTCACTGCAACGGGAAACAAAACACAAGCGCGTGCCAAAGCCGAAAAAAAAAAACAACTATGCTCTCCGCATTCACATTGGACCCACACTGTGGTCTCTTAGATGGTCTGGATGAGCATTATTTTTTATAGAGAACCGAAAATTCACCCCTTCCTCGGCATCAACTCTGCGACTGGATTCAATGAAGTGCACGGACGACTGTATAAAATGCTTAGTATAACTTCCACGTTACTACATCGATATATATAGACCCTATGCATAGATAACATAAAAAACCGTGTCATCACTCATCCGTTCTCCCCGGGGCACTCAGGAAATTGTAAACCCCGTGCCCGTTCCCCTGAGTTGCAGCGAATCACTTCGAGCTCCTTATAGGAGTGACATGCGAGACTTAGACACGCTTTAGTGTCCAGTCCTGGAGGATCATATATTTGTGTTATAGCAGCCAGACTGTTAAATATGGATCTTATATTCCAGGATTTATTGGCACATGGATATAAATCCTATCTTTCACAACCTGCCTGCTACTAACCCCAAATATAAATGTTATAAATCCTAACATAGCTATGCTCTTTGCAAGCAGTGTTAGGTATTGTCCTGGAAGAGGTGTGTAATCATACTGTTGTGCTATGTGTAGATAGCGGCAGGAATAGTGACTATGGATTTCATCGAGGATGTGTAATGGATGTGTGTCTAGCACAAGCTGGCTACTCTGCTGGCATGCTAGGGATTGGTCCCGAGAGAGAATGTGTAATCATACTTTGTGTTTAGTGCTGGTTTTAGAGGCAGGCAGGGGTGAAATATGGTTTACATGCAGGCTTGTATTGGATTGTGTCCCGAAACTAGTATGACTCTCGCAGGCGTGTTATGTATTGTCCCAAGAAATGTGTTTATCTACTTTTGTGTATGATTGTCAGTAGTAGCAGTACTGTGAAATATGAATTTTAATTGCAAGATTGTACTGTGGGGGGTCGGTGGGGGTTCTCACACTGCTGTGCTCTGGTCAGCAGGTTGGTAGTCGTGCTCCACCTGACGTGTTCCCCAACCTCACTTCCAACTAGCCTCCCAGACCCTTTTTCCTCCGATTAAAGTGATGTGGTGTCGCTGTTCATTGCAGAGAGCTGAGAGCACAGAAGAGTGAGGACCACAACACATTACACATCTGCGAAATAAATCCTATTTCACAGTCCTGCTGCTACTAACAACTATACACAAAGGTATACTACAAAACTCTCCAGGGACAGTACATTAATACTCTCTCGAGGGACACAAGCACAACGTGTGTAGGACCCCCCCCCCCCTCCCCAGTACAATCCTAGAATATAATATCATTCACATCCTGCTGCTACTAACAACATACATACAAATGTTTGGTTACCATCTCATTCCATGGACCAATACATAACTGCTCTCTGCAGAGGGCACAAGGCACACAAGTAGTGAGGACAATGCCCCCATACAATCCTGGAATATAAATCAATATGTTCTCTCCAAGATACAATATGAAGCCTTCAGCGATACATTACTGCCCCCCCCCCCCCCCTCAACCTGTCAGAGAGATTTGGCTCTTCAGGTGATATAGCAATTTCCAACAGATTTAAATTTTATTTTACACTTTTAAATATTCCCTATTCATCCTTAGGGGGCAGTATTATAGCAGTTATATTCCTGTACATAGGGAGCAGTATTATAGTAGTTATATTCCTGTACATAGGGGGCAGTATTATAGCAGTTATAGTCCTGTACATAGGGGGCAGTATTATAGTAGTTATATTCCTGTACATAGGGGGCAGTATTATAGTAGTTATATTCGTGTACATAGGGGGCAGTATTATAGTAGTTATAGTCTTGTACATAACCGAACTCGCGTAAATGACATAGAGAGCGCGCTTTGACACCGAGAAGACCGAATTCTATAGATAGGGGACAGAGAACCAGACCCCTACAAAATTACATCACACATGACAATATATGATTCACAGCTTATAATCCTCCCCCCTTCCTGTGACCACGACCTCTAATAGATAAGTCCATTATTATTATTATTTATTGTTGTGTTTTTTTTTCTTTATCATTTGTTCATTATTAGAACATAACTTTTGTTAATGGTCCGTTTTTCAGTAATTTATGCCCCGCCACTCTTTATCTGACCTTTACTCTCCCTGATTGTTTAGTAACTAAATAGAAAGAATTAAAAAATAAAGAAGAAAGAATAGTTATTTCCGCTTTGTGTTGTGTCTTAAGTGGGGCAATGCTGCCTCCTCTGTATTCGCATCACCGTAACTCATTTATAGATGATGTGAGGCTTCGGGGATGGACGAGCACCGCCGGGCGTCTTTATGATTCCTGTGGGTGGGATTAGGAGATGTTTCGATCACTGAGGGGATGGTTATTCTTGGGGGAGGTAGAAGCTGGCATGGTTGGATTAGTTTCTCTGGGTTTATTCCTGTGACACTTCATGGGGCCACATTTACTTAGCTGGCCACGGATTTCCCCGAAAGTGCATTGTCCGTGTAATAATGCCTGTGCCGCGATTCACCTAAGATCTCACCTCGTATCCTCCTGCTGTTGTCGCTTCCCCCTCGTCCCCGGGAGTTCACCTTCTCTTGCATTCAGATTATGACTGGCCGCTGGGGACCCCCCTCCGACGATACAATGGCTGACACACGAACAACCCTCACCTCCCCAAACTCAACTAGGCTTATGCCGCTGACCCCGCCCCCCCCCAGAATGTGACTGCAACTGCTGTGACCCCTCCCACCATATTGCTGCTACTAAATTGGAATTTTTGGTTCATTTTTATTTGTTCCCTGATTAGTCTTCAATCTGCAGGGAGGATGCACATGTACCTTCTCTGCTTAGGGAATCCCTGTATGTCATATTAGTGATGTCACCGGATCTCCCTGCAGGCATTTTGGTGGGCTGCCTGTGACAGGAGACTGATTGGTAACCAGCCCCGTGCTATTGTCATTTTTGCAGGATTGTGCCAGATGCCTCTCGGCTGCCAGCTCCTTCACGCCTCTATAAATGGCCCCATTAACCGAAGGGAACACCGACTCCGTTTCACATGATCTTCTGTCCCGAGCCACCAGCCAATGAATCTCATGTCCATTACTGAGGGAGACCTAAAAAAAAAAAATGTCCATGCAGATTTAATAAAGTTTTTTTTGAGTAAAACTGGCCTGTAAAGAAAACGTCTGTGACTCTTGTACAAGAGTAATGCGACTCTATATTGCTATAATTTTACAGAGAGTGGGAGGTTCATCCGGAACCTTTACCACTACAACGGTTCCGTGAAGGCAGACACCTTCGGTATTCCCCTGCACGGTACAGGGCGGGCTAGTCCGGTTCACCGTGGGGATTGTCCATTCCGTATTCCCCTCTTCTAGTAGGTGGTTAACAAAAGAAATCGGATTGCATCAAACCAGCGCAACTTTCCCATTAATATCGTCTGCTCAGCCGCTGGCAAGCTCAATTTAAGCCGCCGCTCGCTCTGAAGTGTACGGATGCTCATTGAATCCTTGTGTCACCACCCAACTCCTTATATCCATATGCAAGTCTTTGTGATTTTGGGCGCACAGTTCATAATTTACTCTGTCACCATGCCGTGAAGTTTGGATGCATAAAAACATCAAATCAACATAAAATAAAATCCACTCACTCCTTTGTGATCGGCGACGATCGAATTGAAAATGTGCTGGTTCGATTTGTATTTGGTTGCATCCGACGCTGGTTTTTTTTTTTTTTTTTTTCTAGTGTGTCTTTTGTTCATTTTTCACTTCTTCCCGCGTTCCATTTGCCCTGAACCATAGAATAATTTCCTTACTGGTAAGCAATGGTAAGATTCCTATTTTTGGGGATACCCATCAATATAAAGTCCTAGACATTCCCTTCTCTTGTGGTTCTCTAGCACCTAGAAACATTTGGTTGGTGGCATATTAAAGATAAGGATCCTCATCTTTTAAATTGCAAAAAGGCCTGGTTGTTTCTGTTAACTTGGATCTTTATCTGCTGCTCACATTTCCAAAGATATCTTAAAAATATTTGTATCTTTGTTCTTTAGATCACAGAACAACAATCCTTATGACGTCGAAAGATGAGATTTTTTTATCTTTTAATATAACACCAGCAACATTTTTCAGATGCACAGAACCATAGATGGGGGCACCCTGAAAGTGATGTTTTCCCCCCCCAAAAGAAATTTTCCAACATCAGAAGTATGGTTGTTTGATCTAAAGAACAGAGATAACGATAGCTAAGACCTATGTTGGGAATTTGAGATACAGATAAAAGATCCAGTTCACAGGACTACAATCCTAGTGGGTATTTGAACAAATCTTTTTCTAGTTTGTATCGAAGCGGACATAACTGCATCACAAGGTGACCCGATTATTTTCTCTCTGTTAAGTACCATTTTTCTTGGCTAAATTCTAGTATTCACTTACTGTATATTTTTGTATTTGTTGCAGGATAGCAGCGGGAGCCTCGGGCGCAGGCACAGATCCGCTGGCCCAGCAAGAGAATCATCAACAGCATAGAGACATTTATTTTTTCCAATGACTCCCGTTGACATTGTGGCAATATGAGCTTGAGTGAGAGTCGGCTCTCTCGCTCTGTAACAAGAATATACTACTATAATAAATACTAGCCCCCTATTTTTTTTGGTAAGAGAATATACTACTATAATAATACTGCCACTATGTACAAGAATAGAACTACTATATACTGCCCCTATGTACAAGATCTAACGACTATATACTGCCCTATGTACAAAGAATATAACTACTATGATACTGTCCCCTATTTCACAAAGAATATAACTATATAATACTGCCCCCTATTCCAAGAATGATACTGCTATAACTCTGCCCCCTATTCTACATAGGGGGCAGTATTATAGTAGTTATATTCCTGTACATAGGGGGCAGTATTATAGTAGTTATATTCTTGTACATAGGGGGCAGTATTATAGTAGGTATATTCTGGTACATAGGGGTCAGTATTATAGTAGTTATATCCTTGTACATAGGGGGCAGTATTATACTAGTTATATTCTTGTAGATAGGGGGCAGTATTATAGTAGTTATATTCTTGTACATAGGGGGCAGTATTATAGTAGTTATATTCTTGTACATAGGT
>CM033644.1:220825133-220867792 GCA_019512145.1 Engystomops pustulosus
GGGGCAGTATTATAGTAGTTATATTCTTGTACATAGGGGGCAGTATTATAGTAGTTATATACATGTACATAGGGGGCAGTATTATAGTAGTTATATTCCTGTACATAGGGGGCAGTATTATAGTAGTTATATTCCTGTACGTAGGGGGCAGTATTATATTCTTGAGAATAGAGGAAGTCTTATAATTGCCTTATTCTTTTGCATATTTGGCAATATTATTTAGTTTTTTATAGTATATGTACAGGCAGTCCCCGGGTTAAGTACAAGATAGGGTCCGGGGGTTTGTTCTTAAGTTGAAACTATATATTTTATTATTGCAGACAAAAAAAATTATGGCCCCAGTGACAATTGGAGTTTAAACATTTTTTGCTTAAATGTGACCGAGGATTATCAATAAAGCTTAATTACAGACACCTTACATCTGGTTATTGCAATCTGGGACTATAGTAAAGCATCCAGAGAACTTCACAAGAAGTCACAGTGAGCAGAGGGGTCTGTCTGTAACTATGGGTTGTCTAAAGTCTAATTTTAATTGATGTTATTCAGATGAATGTGGGGGGCGGGGGCTATATGGTACAGGATATAGGGGGCAGTATTATAGTAGTATTATTTCTGTTTGTAGCATAAGAGGTGGCTAGTATTATTGATAGTATTATAGATAGTATTCTTCCTCTCATGCACATAGTAGTGGGGGCACCTAGTATAATATGTTAGGTTTAGTTATAGTTGTAACCATGGGGTCAGTATTATAGTAGTTATATCTTGTACATAGGGGGGCAGTAAGATAGTAAGTATATTCCTGTACATAGGAGGCAGTGTATAGTAGTTATTATTCTTGTACATAGGGGGAAAGTATTATAGTAGTTATATTCTATTTCCTGACATAGGGGGGCAGTATTATTATAGTAGGTATATTCTTGTTACATAGGAGGCAGTTTATCGTAATTATATTCTGTACATTAGGGGCCAGTATTATAGTAGTTATAGTCCTGGAAATAGGGGGCAGTATTATGGTAGTTATATTCCTGTACAATAGGGGGCCAGGATTATTAGTAGTTATATCCTGTAACATAGGAGGCAGTATTATAGTAGTTTTATTCTTGTACCATAGGGGGCCAGTATTATAGTAGGGTTATTCTGTACATGGGGCAGTAGTATAGTAGTTATTTCTTGTAAATAGGGGCAGTATTATAGAGTCTATTTCTTGGAAATATGGGGCAGTATTATAGTAGGTTATATTCTGTACAGAGGGGGCAGTATTATAGAAGTTATATTATTGTACATAGAGGGCAGTATATAGTGTTATACCTTGACAAGGGGGCAGTATTATAGTTAGTATATCCCTGTACATAGGGGGCATTATGTAGTGTATATTCTTGTACATAGGGGGCGGCAGTATTTCAGTATGATATGTTATGATTATGTTGTAACTGAGGGGGCAGTATTATAGTGTTATATTCTTGTAATAGGGGGCAGGTTATAGTAGTATATCTTGTTACTAGGGGGCAGTATTATAGGATTTATATTTCTGTACATAGGGGGCCAGTATAGAGTGTCATATCTTTTACATAGGGTGCAGCAGTATTATAGTAGTTATATACAGTACATAGGGGGCAAGATTATAGTAGTGGCAGTTTATAGTAGGTATCTAACCTGTAAATAGAGGAAGTATTATATAGTTATATCTTGTACATAGGGGCAAGTATATAGTAGTTATATTGCCTGCTACATAGGGTGGGCCGTCGTATTATAGTAGTTTATATTCTTGGACACATAGGGGCAGTATTATAGTAGTTATATTCTTTGACATAGAGTGGGCAGATTATAGTAGTTATTAGTTAACAATTGTACAAGGGGGCCAGTATTATAGTAGTGATATCCCTGACATAGGGGGCCATATTATAGGAGTGCTATTCTTGTACATAGGGGGGCAGTATTATAGTAGTAATTATTCTTGTACATAGGGGGCAGTATTATAGTAGTTATATTCTTGTTACATAGGGGGCAGTATGATAGTAGTTATATTCTGGTAAATAGGGGGGCAGTATGAAGTATTATATTACCTGACCATAGGGGAGCAGTATATAGTAGGATATCTACATGTACATGCGGGCGCAGTATTATAGTAGTTATATTTTGTACAATAGGGGCAGATCAGTACTATAGTAGTATATTCTGGAATAGGGGGCAGGGGGGCCAGTAGTAGTATTATAGTAGTTATATTTCTGTACATAGGGGGCAGTATTATAGTGTTCTGTTTCCTGTACATAGGGGGGCAGTATTATAGTAGTTATATTTCTTGTACATAGGGGGCAGTAGTATAGTAGTTATATTCTTGTTACATAGGGGGCAGTATATAGTAGATATATTCTTGTAACATAGGGGGGCAGTTATTCAATAGTAGTATCTTTCTTGTACATAGGGGGCAGTAGGCAGTTATTTATAGTAGTTATATTGCTTGTAAATATGTGCAGATTATGGTAGTTATATTCTTGTACATGGGGGCAGTATTATAGTAGTTATATTCCATGTACATAGGGGGCAAGTATTATAGTAGTTATATTCTGTAAATAGGGGGCAGTATTTATAGTAGTTATATTTGTACATAGGGGGCGGCAGTATTATGAGTAGTAATTCCTGTACATAGGGGGGGGGCAGTAAGTATAACAATACAGAGTTATAGTCGTGAAATAGGGGGCAGTATTATCGTCGTTATATTCGTGTACATAGGGGCAGATATAGAGTATCTCTGGGACATCAGGGGGGCAGTAGTATTATATAGTTATATTCTTGTAAATAGGGGGCAGTATTACAGTAGTTATAGTCTGTACATTAGGGCAGATTATAGTAGTTATATCTTGTACATAGGGGGCAGGATCATAGTAGTTATATTCTTGTACATAAGGGGCATATATAGTAGGTATATCCTGTACCCATAGGGGGCAGTAGTATTAAGTAGTGATATTCCTGACCTAGGGGGCAGTATTATAGTAGTTCATTCTTGTACATAGGGGGGAAAGTATTATAGTAGTTAATATTCCTGTACATAGGGGGCAGTATACAGTAGTATAGTATTGTACATAGGGGGAAGTATTATAGTAAGTTAGATTCTGGTACATAGGGGGCAATTTGTAGTTATATTGTACATAGGGCGGCAGTATTATAGTAGTTATATTCGTGTACATTAGGGGCAGTATAGTATATTTATAGTAGTTATGTTCTGTAAATAGGGCGGGTAGGAAGTACAGTATTATAGTAGTTTATTTTGACATAGGGGAAGTATTATAGTAGTGATATCCTGTTCTAGGGGGCAGTATTATAGTAGTTATATTCTTGTACAATAGGTGGCCGTAGTATTAGTAGTTATATTTCTGTACATAGGGGAAGTATTATAGTAGTATGTTAGGTACCATCGGGGGGGCAGTATTATAGTGTTATATTCTTGTACATAGGGGCAGTATTATAGTAGCTATATCCTGTACATAGGGGCAGTGATAGTAGTTATATTCTTGTACATAGGGGGCAGTATTATAGTGTTATATTCCGGACATAGGGGGCATATTATAGTAGTTTATTCTTGTAAATGGGGCAGTATTTATAGAGTTATATTCCGGGACATAGGGGGCCTATTATTAGTAGGATATTACTGTACATAGGGGGCCCAGTATTATAGTAGTATATCTGTACATAGGGGGCCAGTATATAGTAGTTATTATTCATGTAAATAGGGGGCAGTGATTGACAGTAGTCTAGTCTGTCACTAGGGGCAGGATTATAGTAAGTTATATTATTGTACATAGGGGGCAGTATATAGGTAGTATATTCTTGTACAGAGGGGGCAGTATTAACGTAGTTATAGTTTGTACACTAGGGGGAAGGGCAGTATTATAGTCGTTATATTCTTGTACATGGGGGCAGTATTATAGTAGTTATATTTCTTGAAATACGGGGCAGTATTTTATAGTAGTTATATCCTGAAATAGGAGCAGTATTATATAGTATATCCTGGATATAGGGGCAGTATTATAGTTAGTTATTATTCTTGTAAATAGGGAAGTATTATAGTATTATAGTAGTGTAACCCATAGGGGGCAGTTTATAGTAGTTATATTATTGTACAGAGGGGGACCGGTATGATAGTAGTTATTTCTGTACATAGGGGGCAGTGGCCGTTATTTAGTCGTTATTTATTCCTTGTAAATAGGGTGGCATTATTATAGTTGTTATAGTCCGGTACATTAGGGGGCAGTATTATAGTGGTTATATCTTGTCAAGGGGGCAGGTATTATAGAGTTATATTCTTGTAACAGAGGGGCAGTTTATAGTAGTGATAGTCTGGTACATAGGGGCAGTATAGTTAGTATTATAGTGGTTATCTTATTGTACATTAGGGGGCAGTATTATAGTAGATATTCTTGTACATAGGGGACAGTATTATAGTAGTTATATTCCTGTACATAGGGGGCAGTATTATAGTAGTTATATTCCTGTACATAGGGGGCAGTATTATAGTAGTTATATTCTTGTACATAGGGGCAGTATTATAGTAGTTATATTCCTGTACACAGGGGGCAGTATTATAGCAGGTAAATCATATCGATGGAGTCAGCAATAATTGAAAGGGGGCGTCCAGTTTTATCTTTTGGAGTCATACCCTTTAAAAGTTGAACAGTCACCACTGCCACTATGTTTAGATAATGGAGCAGATTTACTTACCCGGTCCTGTTGCGATCCCGGCAGTGTGTTGTCCGTTGAGGGTCGTGGTGGTCCGGCGCGATTCACGAAGATCGTTTGCGCCCGAGTTCCTGCAGGTGGCTACTGCTGCAGCCGAGGTCACCAGCGTCGCCGGAGTTCACCATTCACTTCATGGTGCATGTAAGGGGCTGTGATCTTGCGGTCAAAATGCGTTTTCGTTTTATTAAGTTACGCGGTTTTTACGAATCCGTGGTTTGTCCAACGCCATGCCACCCCCCCCCCCCCTCCCCCCCAGATTCTGCCGCGTGATTGCGACGCCGATGCGCCCGCCACAATCGATTCGCTGAGTGCGCCAAAGAACCCGGGGCAATTCAGGGCAAAGTCAGAAATCTTTCGGAAAAAAAAACACAAAAACCAGAACGAAAAGGCGGCGTTAACGAACCCTTGTAAATGATTGAAGCCCCATGTATTAATGACCAATTGGGTGAACTGAAAACCCTTCCTTTCAATTATTTGGAAAACTTGGTGCGGTCACATTTCCCCCCATATGCAATCATTTGGTAACTGGACATTTTCCCTTTACAATAATTCGACAATCGGGGCGGAAACCTTTCCTTTCCAATCATTTGACAACAGGGCAGTAACGATACCGGTTCCAAAAAACAAAAAAAAAACCCCCCCCACAATTTTTTTTTTTGGTAACTGGCCAGTTAAATTACCCTTTCCAATGTTTTGAAAACTGGGCGGCAACATTAACCTTTCCATTCATTTGACAACTGGGCGGTGACATTAACCTATTTTAATAAATTGACAAATGAGCCGAAAGGTTCACTTTCCAATCATTTGACAACTGTAAATTAAACAAGTAATCCTTTTTAATAATGTGACAAGGATGGTGAAAACATTCCCTTTCCAATCATCACTGGGTTCGGTGGGGTGGTAACATAACCTTCCGCAACAATGACAACGGCGTTTTTAAAGTCACATTGGCGGGGTCACGCTCCTTCAACTGTAATTTAAAAAATTTTTTTGGAGGAATCACCCCAGGGAAGAGAAGGAGTCGAGAATGTTATATGTAAGATTAAATTGTTTTAACTCAGATTTAGGAGCCCTACACACAGAACGCAATGCATATAAACAGAAAACAAACAATTACACGCCTACAGCCTCCTCCGCTCTAATAACATGCTTGCCTGCAGGCTAGGAACTATTTCCAATTGCGCCCCTCTTTAGCTCTATAAATGTGCTACCTGCAGCTAGGACACTATTGACAAATCTGCTCAGTCCTCGCTCTATAACATGCTACCTGCAGATTTTAGGACAACTTATTGGACAATGTTGAGTCATCCCATCTGCCGATAAACATGCTGCTTGGCAGATAGGACCACCATGCAGATAGGAACCATGTACACTCTGCTCAGCTTCCCTCCTGCTCATGTAAATGCGCCTGCAGATAGGACACTATGTATAATCTGCTCTGCTCCTCGGCTCATAATATGTCTGCTGCCAGATAGGACCAATTTTGACAATCCTGCTCAAGCGCTCCTGCTCTAGAACATGTTGCTGCAGATAGGGACACTTATGTACAATCTGCCTCAGCTCCTCCTGCTCTATAACAAGCTGCCTGCCAGATAGGACACTATGTACATCTGCTCAGTGTGGCCCTCCAGCTCTATAGCATGCTGCTGGCTGAAGAGTGGCCACCATGTACAATCTGTCAGTCCTCTGCTAGTATAACATGCTGCTGCAGATAGGACACTATATACCAATATGCTCAGCTCCTCCTGCTCGAGAACATGCTTCTGCTTGCAGAGATGGGACACTATGTAATGTTAGAATACAGACATACAATGGACAACAACCGCTATCTCATTTGTGACACATCTGTATTTCACCACCCCCTCCATATGCGGGCGCGCATCCATGAACAATACAACACTGTGACTACAACCCCCGCTAGTATTTATTAATAAAATTGCAAGCTAAAACACAGAAGAGATCTGATGTTTGTAAGAGACGCCTCAGCCATCCAAACGCCGGAAGTGGGGACTGAAGTTTTTTGGCGCCTCACTCACAGACGACGATACAAAATAGCCTAATCCCAGCAAAATCAAAATGCGTCCACAAAATTGCTTTGAAAACGCGTGGAGATTGGATTGCAGCATTGACCCAATTTGGTCGCCCTCAGAGAGAAACAGATTATTTTTTTTATTTTTAAATGAGTGCAGGGGTCACCGCCAAGCACATGGCGTCCGGCCGTATTTACATAAACCGTCCACGTTATCTACGGGCTTTCAGAGAAGAAGAGGCGAGGAGCGGCGAGTCGCTAGCGTGATCGCGGCAGCCACACGGCATCGGTGGGTGTGAGCCAGGCCAGGTGACTGGGCTAAAGGGCTGCGGCAGAGAAAGTGCCCAAGAGAAAGAAATTTTTTTTCTTACAATGCTGGAAAACCCACAGGGACCGGTTACCCCATCGCAACAGGGAATTCCCCTAATTGTCTTACAGGCCATGTCCGGGTCAATGAGGTCACTGACCGGGGAGAAGAGCCAATGTTGCACTAGACCAAATGTGATCGCTGCAAGGAAGGGTCAGCAGAGTTGGAAGCGCAGTTGATTGAAGCCCAAATGCGATCGCTGCCCCCAAGGGTGTGCTCCACTTATGGAATTTCTTTGGCATCCCTGCCCCCCCAGCATCGTGGTGGAATCCAGATTCCAGAAGAAAAAAAAGAAAAAAAAAAGAAAAGAAAAAAACCCATTTAAGAGGATTTCCATTGTTTTAAAATTAAAAAAATGAATGATGCCTTCTCCAAAAGGGGTTTTCTCATCTGCCGCCCAGAAATCATAATAACACCTCAGCTGCTTTGCAGAAACCGCATAAACAAACCTCAGCTGCCTGCAGAACCTCAGTAATACACACCTTCAGCTGCTGCAGACATTCTCACAAATAACACTAGCTGCTGCGAACATCTCAAAATACACACCTCAGTGCTTGCAGGAACATCTCAATACACCACCTCAGCTGTGTGCAGAACATCTCACAATACACACCTCAGTGCTGCAGACACATCTCAATACACACCTCAGCTGCTGCAGAACATCTCAATACCACTCCAGCTGCCTTGAGAACATCTCAATACACACCTCAGCGATTGCAGAAAACACAAACAACACTGCTCGGCTGCTTTGAGAACAACCACAATACACACCTCGGCTGATCAGAACAAACACAATACACACCTCGGACGGCGGCAGCAGAACCAGCACCAAATACACATCGGTTTGTGCAGAGACATACAATACACACCTCGAGGCTGCAGAACATCACAATTACACACCGGCGGTTTGATGCAGAACATCAAAAAACACAAAGAGGGCCACTTCTAGCCTTTATCCATCGATTATGTCGGGGCAAAACCAAACAAAGCAAAAAAATAATAAAACCCGAGAAAAGCGCCCACCAGACCCGCTCTCACGCTTTCCCCCTGAATGAAATCTAAAGTCCCCACCTGAAATCTAACTTAGTCTGACTAGAAAACAAAAACGTTTTGAGTGGGGGGAAAAGAAGAGATAGAGGTCAATAAAGCTTTAAAAAGCCCAATTTGTGGAAGTCAGAATGGAGTGGACTTCAGCCTGAGCGTGACCCCCGATTATACATTGAGAGGCGCCCGAGCGCCTCACGTCCCTCACTGGATGATTAAAAAGTGGAGCAGCAGCGACGGGGGAGCGGGACAGGGGGACGAGGTACAGAAAGAATTCTCTGTTTTGGTCCAAGAACACAAATGATAATAAAAGGACCAACCGAGGAAGGAGGAACGACAAAACATTATAATGACAGAGTGCCCATCAACCCTACAAGGACCCGGCCTGCCGAGTTTAGGGCTAAAAAACCTGCTGTATGATAGGATCTTTCAAATTTCGAACCGAATGATTTTTTTGCGATGTTTAGGAGTTACAAAGAAGAAGAACAGACAGACTAACACGACCATAAAATAAAGGTTTGGTATGATTGTAAGAATATTAATATAATAACAATTATATTTATGTAACCTTCCAGCAATATACAGAGATATATTTGACAGCTCTCCTGGTGTGGTTTGTTGTAGTATTAGAGGATGTGTCTCCTGTGTGGGGTAGTAATAGAGGATGGTTGTCTCCTGGTGTTGGTTGATAGCTATAGAATGTGTCTCTTTGTGGTGTTGTAGTTAGTAGTACTAGAGGATGTGTCTCCTGTGTGTGTAGTTGTAGTAGTATAGAGAGGATTGTGTTTCTCCTGTGTGGGTCAGTATATAGAGGCTTGCTCCTGTGTGGTGTAGTGTCCGTGCTGTTGGTGTATAGTATATAGAGGATGAGTCTCTGTGTGGTAGTATTTGTAGTATATAGAGGATTGTGTCTCATGTGTGGTGTAGTAGTTATTGTGGTGTAGATATAGAAGGATGGGTCTCATGTATTGTGGTTGTTGTTTTGTAGTATATAGAGGGGATTGGGTCTCCTGTATGTTTTGTGGACTGTAGTATATTAGAGGATATTTGCGGTATATCATCTCTGTTGTGGTTTTGTATGTTTGTGAGTATATAGAGGATGTGTCTCCTGTGGTGGGTAGTATTATAGAGGAGTCTCCTGTGTGGTGTAGTTTTGTAGTATATAGCGGGAGGTGATCTGGTGGTGTAAGTATTTATAGAGGATCTGGGCTTCATGGTGTGTGTAGTATTATAGAGGATGTGTCCCTGTGTGGTGTAGCATTTGTATGTAGCTATAGAGGATGTGTCTCCGTTGGTGTATTGTAGTATAAGGGATGTGTATCCTGTGTGGTGGAGGTAGTATAGAGAGGATGTGTCTCCTGTGTGGTGTAGTTGTGAGAATAGAGGCTTGGTCTCCTGTGTGGTGTTGTAGGCTGGGTTGTGTGTATATAGAGGACGTGTCTCCTGTGTAGGTGATGTTAGTAGTATTAATAGAGGATGCATCTCCTGGTGGGGTTTGTGTAGTATATAGAGGAGGTCTCACTGATGTGGGTATGTAGTATATAGAGGATTTGTTCATGGTTGTGGGTAGTTTGTAGTAATAGAGGATGGGTCTCCGGTGTGGTTGTTAGATATATGGATGGGTCTCCGGGTTGGTGTATAGTAATGAGGGATGTGTATCCTGTTGGTGTGTAGGAAGTATATAGAGGATGTTTGGTGTCTCCTGTGTGTTGTTAGTATAATGGGGGGAGAAGGGGTCTTCTCCGTGCGCGGTTCTTGTAGTCCTTTTTTTGTGTGTAGTTTTGTAGTATAAGTATTGTTTTTATTTGTTGTAGTAATATGTAGTATTATAGGGATGTGTCGTCTCTCTGTGTGGTTCTTGTAGTTTATTAGAGGATGTGTCGGCTCTCCTGTGTGGTGTAGTATTAAGGGATTGTACTGTGTCTTCTCCTGTGTGGTTGTAGTATATAGAGGATGTGTCTACTGGTGGGGTATTAGTAGTATATTGTACAGGATATAGAGGGACGGGTCTCCTGATGTGGTTGAGATATGAGGACGGTCTCCTTGTGGTGGTTAGTGTGTAGTGAGTATAAGAGGATGTGTCTCCTGTGTGGTGTAGTATAACAGAGGATGTGTTCTCCTGTGTGGTGTAGTTTAGATATAGAGGAGTAGTTCTCCATGTGTGGTTGTAGTTAGTATATAGAGGATGTGTCTCCTGCGGGGTGTAGTATATAGAGGATGTGTCTCTGTGTGGTGTAGTATATAGAGGATGTGTTCCTGTGTGGTTGTTTGTTGTAGTTGTAGGAGTAAGAGGGATGTGTCTTTCTCCTGTGTGGTGTAGTACTATATGGATGGCGTCTCCTGTGCGGTATTGTTTGTAGGGTGGTATTTGTTGGGAGGGTGTCTTGTAGTATAGTATTTGTGTAGTAGTATTTGTAGTATTTGTTTTAATTGTAGTTGGTTAGTATCAAGAGGTTATTGTAGGTTTGTAGTATCGTATGTTCAGTATTATAGAGGATGTGTAGCTATCCTGTGTGTGGTTTTTTAGTAAGAGAGGATTGGTGTCGGCTCTCCTTGTGGGTGTAGTATTAATAGGGATGTGTCTCCGTGGGGTTGTTGTAGTTTGTAGTATATAGGACGTGTCTCCTGTGTGGTTGTAGTTATGTAGTATTGGAGTAGTATAGGTGTATAGTAGATAGAGGAGTGTCTCATGTGTGGTGTAGTATTGTAGTATGGTAGTTGTAGTATATAGAGGATGGTGTCTCCTCCTTGGGTGGGTGTAAGTTGTAGTATTAGCGGACGTTGTCTCCTGTGGGTGTAGTATATAGAGGACGGTCTCCTGTGTGGTGTTGAGTATATAGAGGACGTGGTCTCTGTGTTGTGTCTAGTACATAGAGGACGTTGTTCTACCTGGTTGGTGTAGTAGTTTATATAGAGGATGTGTCTCCGTGTGGGTAGTATATAGAGACGTTGTCTCCTGGGGGTGTAGATATATTATAGGAGGACGTGTTCCTGTGCTGGATGTTTAGTTGTTTGTATAGTTATATGGGGAGTTGTGCTCCTGTGGTGTGGTGTTATGTAGTATTATAAGGAGGATGTGTCTCCTGTGTGGTGTAGTATATAGAGGAGTGTTCCTGGGTATGTTGTGTAGTTATATAGAGGACGTGTTCCTGGTGTGGTGTAGTATATTAATATAGAGGATGTGTCTCCTGTGTGGTGTAGTATATAGAGGATGTGACTACTGTGTGGTGTTGTAGTATATAGAGGAGGTTGGCTCCTGCGTGGGTGGAGTATATAGAGGATGTGTCTCTGTGTGCTTTCGTATATAGAGGATGTGTCGGGTCCTGTGTGGTGTAGTATATAGAGACGGCTCCTGTGTGGTGTAGTAGATAGAGGATGTAGTCTCTGTGGGTGTAGTTGTAGTATATAGAGTGGATGCGGTCTCCTGTGTGTGTGATGTAGTATTATAGAGGACGGTCTCCTGTTTTGGTGTAGTTATATAGAGATTGTTTCCTGTTTTTTTTGGGTGGTGGTGTAGTATATAGAGGATGTGTTTCTCCGTGTGGTTTTAGTGTAGTATGATAGAGGAGTGTCTCCGGGTGCGTGTTGTAGATTTGTGTAGTTATAGTATATAGAGGATGTGCTCCTGGGGGTGCTGAAGGTGTAGTATATAGAGGATGTGTCTCCTGTGTGGTTGGTGTGTGTAGTACATAGAGGATGTGGTCTCCTGTGTGGTGTAGTATATAGCGGATGTCCCTGTGTGGGTAGTATTGATAGTATAATAGAGGATGTGACTCCTGGTGGTGTAGTATTTATAGAGACTGTGGTCTCCTTTGTGTGGTGTAGTAATAGAGGATGGTTTTGTGTCATCCGGGTGTGGTGAAGTATATAGAGGGAGTGGGTATCTGTTGTGGGTAGTATATAGAGGAATTATGTGTCTCCTGGTGGTGTTGTGAGTTGTAGTATATAGAGGAGTGTCTCCTTGTGTGGTTGTATTTTGTAGTGTAGTAGATAGAACGGAGTGTGTCTCCTGCTGGGTGTAGTATATATAGAGGATTTGGTATCCTGTGTGTGGTGTATGTATAGTAGAGGATCGTGGCTCCGTGTGTGTAGTATATTAGAGGAGTGTCTCCTGTGTGGTGTAGGATCATAGAGGATCGTCTGTATAATTTTTATGTGGTGCTAGTATTATAGAGGCATGCGCTCCTGTGTGTGTGTGTAAGTTATAGAGGAGGAGCGTTATCTGTGTGGTGTAGTTGATAGTATATAGAGGATTGTGTGTCTTGTGTCAGCTCTCCCTCACAGTGGCAGCCCAGAATAATGAGCCACGCAAATGCGTCTTTACATCCCGACATAAGAAGGTTGTTTTCTAGAATCAGATCTGATCTTTTCTGGACACCTAAAATATAGTTGAGGAAATCGTACGTTAACAAAAACAATACCACCAATATATATCGGAAAGCACCACACACAAGGAACACACAAAGATTGGTATTGTTTTTATTCTTATACTTCATAATTGTGGTAGGGGGTCCATGACGGGTTACAGGGAGGTACTGACCATAGCACCTCTTATTAAACATTACAATTTTTTATGGTAATTACATTTTTTTTTTTTTTTATAATTGGTATCTAAAGTTCTGCACAGACACAAGTCCCTGGGAGCTACACACACAGGAGCATCCATGACCTCCCCCGCCTACCTCCAGGAGGAGCAGGGAGCAGCGGGGCCCCTCCCGCCTCTAGTGGTCCATAGAGTTACAGGATGATTCCAGAGGGACTCTCAGAACAGCCAGGAGACATAGCTACTGCAGGGACGGGCATATTAAACGAGGAGGATAAGAAGGGAGGAAACTGCTGGATACATTGTAAATCAAGATAATAGGCAAAGCTTGTCTGAATCACAAAAAGCGACTTTTTGATTGGTGATAAAAAAAATTATATTGATCTGGCGGTGAGTTGCTTTTTTTTTGTTTTTTTGAGCTAATAAACGAGTATGTGGACATCCAGTTGAGTCTCTACATGACGTCCTTCTTATACGCCATCTAGTAGCGAATCCGTCGAGTTTATCTTTGTTAAAACTTCTGCAGAACAATACAATAAGCAAAAAGAAGAAGAAACAAAAAAGAGCATTAGTTTTAGTATAAAATTTATGAGAGGACTGTGGGTTAGTGGCGACTAAATGATAAATTCCCCCCCCCCTCCGAGCAAACGGCGGCTCGCGACTATGCGAATCTGCGGAGCGCGGGATGACACTTAATTCAATTTAAGAAGATGTTACGGGCCGCCGGCGGATTCCCACTTGAATGCAAGACGCGTCTTCCCGAAACAAAACGGAAGGACGCACAAACTTATTATCCGCAGAAATAAAGAAAAAAATACTTTAGGAGGTGTAGCAGCGCCCGCTCCGTAATCTAAATAAACCGGGAGGGGGGGTGGGGCTGAGGGGGATGGGAGGGGGGGGTATAGTCGTCATCACAGGAACCTTTACTTTCGGATTTCGGAGCCAGGGGGGAGGACAATTACATTTATTGGCGGTCTTGCATTAAATGACGTCTTAAATGGGAACGCGGCAGCTTTCTGATGTCCGATTCTCTCAAGACTTCAAAGTGTAACATGGTGTGTGTAAGTGCCGACGCCGCATAAAGGAAATTTCTTTCTGAAATCCGAGAGCCGTCATACTAATTCATCAACTGTCATATACATCATGCATCCGCCTCTGCAAGAAGAACTGGAGGTAGCGCTCAGCAAGGAGGGGTCACATACACTCCAGATACACGTCACCGAAATACTTACGGTCTGATGGATAACATATAGCACTCCATCTTTGCAACTATATGACATTATGCTCCGCCCTCTGAGATCTAACAATTAGATGAATGGACAGTCAACCCTAGTAGTGATAGGAGGACACACTGCCATGCTGGTGTGATGATGTGGGGAGCCATTGCTAGGGACAGTCACCCTAGTAGTGTGATGGAGGACACACTCCCCTGCTGTGGGTTGTGATGATGGTGGGCGCCATTGTATAGGACAGTCACCCTAGTGGTGATAGAGGACACCTGTCCCCTGTGGTGTTGTGATGAGTGTAGGGGGCCATGGTATAGGACAGTAACCCCTAGTGTGATAGGAGGACACACTGCCCCCTGCGGAGTGAATGATGCTGGGGGCCATGGTATAGGTAGTTATCCCAGTAGTGATTAGGAGGACACATGCCCCATGTGGTGTGATATGATGTGGGGGCCGGTATAGGACAGTTACCTCTAGAGTGTGATAGGAGGACAACACTGCCCCCTGCTGGTGTCGGTTGTGATGATGTGGGAGCCCATTGTATAGGACAGTGACCCCTTAGTGGTGATAGGAGGAACCCGTCCCTGCTGGGTGATTTGATGTGTGGGCCATGGGATAGGACAGTCAACCCAGTGGTGGTAGGAGGACACACTGCCACCGGCTGCGTGTGATGATGTGGGGGCCATGGTATAGGACAGTACCCCTAGTAGTGATAGCGAGGACACCCTGTCCTGCTGGTGTGATGATGTTGGGGCCATGGTATAGGACAGTCACCCCTAGTTGTGATAGGAGGGACACACTGCCCCCTGCTGGTGTGATGATGTGGGGGCCATGGTATGGACAGTCACATAGTAGTGATAGGAGGACACCCACTGCCCCCGCTGGAGTGATGAGGTGTGGGGCATTGTATAGGACAGTTCACCCCTAGTAGTGATAGGAAGGACACACTGCCCCCTGGGTGTGATGATGTGGGGGAGCCATGGTATAGGACAGTACCTCTAGATAGTGATAGGAGGACACACTGCCCACTGCTGAGTGATGATGTGGGGGGCCACATGGTATAGGATAGTTATCCTAGTAGTGATAGGAGGACACACTGACCCCTGGAGTGATGGGAGGTGGTCATGGTATAGGACCCATCAGTCACCTAAGAAGTGATAGGGGACACACTGCCCCTCTGTGGTGTGATGATGTGGGGGCCATGCGTAGAGGGACAGTTACTTAGTAGGGATTAGGAGGACCACACTGCCCCCTTGCTGGTGTGATGATGTGGGGGCCATGGTATGGACAGTTAAGCCATAGGTAGTGATAGGAGGGATCCACGCCCCCTGCGGTGTTGTGATGATGGGGGCCAGGATAGGATAGTATCCCTAGTAGTGAAGGAGGACACACTGCCCCCCGCGGGAGTGATGATGTGGGTGGTCAAGGTTATTAGACAATACAGTCACCCTAGAAGTGATAGGAGGGACACACTGCCCCTGCTGGTGTGATGATGTGGGTGGTCATGGTATAGGACAGTCACCTTTAGTAGTGATAGGAGGACACATTGCCCCTGATGGTGTGATGATGTGGGGGCCATGGTAAGGACAGTCACCCCTAGAATGATAGGGAGGACACACTGACCCTGCTGGTGTGAGGATGATGTGGGTGGTCATGGTATAGGACAGTCAACGCTAGTAGTGATAGGAGGGACGTAACAAGCTATGCTGTGGCATAGGCTTGCGTATTTGTACCTAGGCTACAATAACAAGCTGTAACAGGTATCACAGCGTCTAATGTTAGTTACTCCGGGTTCTTATAACATTCCAACATTTTGAAAATCCATTGTCACAGCGACAAAATAAAGTCTGTCTGGATCTACCAATTTAAAAAATATACAGTTAGACTACATACAAATTCATCTTAAGAACAAACCTATCAGAAACTATATCCTGTACGAACGGGATAAACTGCCTGTATACAAGATAGGACACCATATAGACTTCTTGTATCTATATAGGGGCGCGCACGGTTGATGAGTGGGTTAGCATTACAGTCTTGCAGCACGGGGGTCCGCGGTTCGAATCCCAAACCCAGGTAAACATATGCAAGAGTTGTATGTTCTATCTGTTTGCGTGGGTTTCCCGCAGGGATCCTCCGGTTTCCTGCCCACACCCAAAAAACATACTGTTAGATGTGAGCCCACGGGGACAGGGACAAATTGTCATCGCTTTGTGCAGCGCTGCGTAATCTGGTACGCATATAAATAAAGAATTATTATTATTATCCAGACTAGAGGAAGCCAACGTGCTTCCCTTCGCTATGCGCACATGTTTAGTATATAGCAGCACATGTGTAATGGTGTATACAGGGAAAAAAAAAAATCTATATGTGGATTTCGGATGACTCGCTCCCCTTCCTCCTCGGATCAGGCGCTTCCCATCCTGCAGGCATCTCCAGGGCTGGGATGGGAATCATTTAGATGTAAATCGTGGATTTCATTAAGAACTGAAAAGTCAGCGGTCATTAAGGAGTCGTCCCCGTAATCCCCCTCCTCCAGCGACTTATCGATAAAACGTTATTACTGTGCTATCTTCTCCCTTGTATGTAAATCCGGGGAGGAATTATACTCTATCTAATAATAGTCCAAACCTGAGCCAATCCACAGACATTATACCGCACTCAACGCCACCCTGCGCCCCCTCAGTTCTCTCTATACTCCTCTATTCAGCAGCGAGAGGACCGGATGGCAATTCTACAAAGGGGGAGACAAGGAGAACCATTTAAACCAGTTTATAACAGTCATCATATACACCGTACAGAAATATATGTTACCGATATATAAACGGCAGTATTATAGTAGTTCATATCTGTAATAGGGGGGAAGTTTTTATTATAGTAGTTAATATGTCTGTACATAGGGGAGCAGATTAAGTAGTATAGTACTTGTCACATAGGTGGCAGTATTATTAAGTTAGTATATCTTTGTAATAGGGGGCATATATTGTAGTTATATCTTGTACATAGGGGGCGTATTATAGTAGTATATTCTGTACATTAGGGGCGTTAGATATTATAGTAGTTAGTTCTGTAACATAGGTGGTGGGCAGTATATAGTAGTTATATTTTGACATAGGGGAGCAGTATTATAGTGTGTTATCTTTCTAGGGGGCAGTATTATAGTCAGTTATTATTCTGTACAATAGGTGGGCGTGCAGTATTAATAGTTATATTTCGTAAATAGGGGGAAGTATTTAGGTAGTATATTTGGTCCACGAGGGGGCAGTATTTATAGTGTTATATTCTTGTACATAGGGGGGCAGTATTATAGTAGCTATATCTCTGTACATAGGGGGCAGTATAGTAGTTATATTCTCTGTCATGGGGGCAGTATTATAGTGTTATATTCCGTGTACATAGGGGGCAGTATATAGTAGTTGATTCTGTAAATAGGGGGCAGTATTATAGTAGTTATATTCCGGTGACATAGGGGCCTATGTATTAGTAGTTTATATGTCGTGACATAGGGGGCTCAGTATATAGTAGTTATATCTAGTACATAGGTGGGCCATGTATATAGTAGTTATTATTCTGGTAAATAGGGGGCAGTATTCAGTATTAGGTCTAGGAGATAGTAAGATAATTGTACATAGGGGGCAGTAGTCCATAGTAGTATTAATTCTTGTACAGTAGGGGGCAGTATTATACGTAGTGTATAGTTTTGTACACTAGGGGGAGGGATTTATAGAGTTATATTCTTGTACATAGGGGGCAGTATTATAGTAGTTTATTCTATGATACGGGGCAGTATTTTATAGTAGTTATATCTGTAGCATTATATAGTTACTGATATAGGGGCAGTATTATAGTAGTTATATTTGTATAGGGGAAGTATTATAGTATTATAGTATTGTACATAGGGGGTCAGTATAGTAGTTATATTATGTACAAGGTGGGACGTATGATAGTAGTTATTCATGTACATAGGGGGCAGTGGCAAGTTATTTAGTCGTTATTATTGCTGAACATAGGGTGGCATTATTATAGTAGTTATATCCGTGTACATTAGGGGGCAGTATTATAGTGTTATATCTGTAAGGCGATTTGTATCTAAGAGGGGCAGTTTATAGTAGTGATATCTTGTACATAAGGGGGCTAAGTTAGTATATAGTGGTTATTATTGTACATTAGGGGGCAGTATTTAGAGTATATTCTCTGTACATAGGGGCAGTATTATAGGTAGTTATATTACTTGTACATAGGGGCAGTATTATAGTAGTTAATCTGTTCATAGGGGGCAGTTATTATAGTAGTTATATTATTGTACATTAGGGGGGAGTATTATAGTAGTATATCTGATGGCGGTTTAAGTACTCTTGGATACGGGGGCAGTATTATATAGTTATATTCTTTGTAAACAGGTGGGACAGGTATCATAGTAGTTATATTTTGTACACAGGGGAGGCAGTATTATAGTGGTATATTCGTTACAAAGGGGCAGTATTATAGTAGTTAATTCTTGTACATAGGGGCAGTATTATAGGATTATATTCTTGTACATAGGGGGCCAGTATTATAGTAGTTATATTCTTGTAATAGGGGGCAGATTATGTAGTTTATAGTATTTGTTACATAGGGGCAGTAGTATAGTAGTTTATTCTTTGTACATAGGGGGCAGTCTTATAGGAGTTATATTCTTGTACACAGGGGGGCAGTATCTAGTATGTTATATTGCCGGTACATAGGGGGGGGCAGTATTAAGAGTTATATGGCTTGTTGTACAGTAGGGTGGCAGTATTATAGTTAGTTATATTCTTGACATAGGGGCAGCGATTATAGTAGTTAATCTTGTACATAGGGGGCAGTAGTATTATAGTAGTTATATTCTTGTACATAGGGGGCAGTATTATAGTAGTTATATTCTTGTACATAGGTGGCAGTATTATAGTAGTTATATTCTTGTACATAGGGGGCAGTATTATAGTAGTTATATTCTTGTACATAGCGAGAGAGCCGACTCTCACCTCAAGCTCATATTGCACAATGTCAAGGGAGTCATTGGAAAAATAAATTTCTTCTATGCTGTTGATGATCTCTTGCTGGGCCAGCGGATCTGTTGCCTGCTCCCGAGGCTCCCGCTGCTCCTCCTGCACAAATACAAAAATATACAGTAAGTGAATACTATTAATTTAGCCAAGAAAATTTTACTTACACAGAGAAAATAAAGTGTCACTTTTGATGCCGTTATGTCCGCTTCTATACAACCTAGAAAAGATTTGTTTCAATACCCACTAGGCTTGTAGTCCTGTGAACTGGATCTTTATCTGTATCTCAAATTCCCAACTAGGTCTTTAGCTATCTGTATCTTCTGTTCTTTAGATCAAACAACCATACTTCTGATGTGATCTGAAACATCACTTCAGGTGCCCCCATCTATGGTTCTGTAGCATCTAGAAAAATGTTGCTGGTGTTATATTAAAGATAAAAAATCTCATCTTTCTGACGTCATAAGGATTGTTTTTCTGTGATCTAAAGAACAAAAGATACAAATATTTAAAGATATCTTTGGAAATGTGAGCAGCAGATAAAGATCCAGTTCACAGAACCACCAGCCTTGTGCAATTTAAAAGATGAGATCCTTATCTTTAATATGACACCAACAGCATGTTTCTAGGTGCTAGAGAACCAAAGATAAGGGCATTGTCTAGGACTTTATATTGATGGGCTATCCACAAAATAGGAATCTTTTCCCTGCTTCCCAGTAAGGAATATTCTATGGTTCAGGCAAATGGAACGCGGGAAGTGAAAAATGAAAAGACAAAAATAGAAAAAAAAAAAAAAAAACCAGCGTGGATGCAACAAATACAAATCGACAGCACAAATTTTCCAATTCCGATTGTCGCCGATCACAAAGGATGTGATGGATTTTATGTTTATTTGATGTTTTATGCCTCACACTTCACTGTTGCCTGGTGACAGAGTAAATTATGATGTGCGCCAAAATCCCAAAGACTTGCATATGGGAATATAAGGAGGTGGTGACACAAGTGATTCATGAGCCTCCGTAACACTTTCAGAAGCCGAGCGGCGGCTAATTGAGCTGCAGCGGCTGAGCAGACGATATTCATGGAAAGTTGCGCTTGTTTGATTGCAATCCGATTTCTTTGTTAACCACCTAATAGAGAGGGAATACGGAATGACAATCCCACGGTGAACCGGACTAGCCCTGTACCGTGCGGGAATACCGAATGTGTCTGCCCTTCCCGGACCCGTGTAGTGTTACAGGTCCTGAACCTCCAAATTCTTATGTAAAATTATAGCAATATAGAGGTCGCATTAATGCTTGTACAAGAGTCACAGACGCTTGTACAGGCAGTTTTACTCAAAAAAAACTTTATAAATCTGCATGACATTTTTTTTTTTTTAGGTCTCCCTCAGTCCTGGACATGAGCTTCAGTGGCTTGTGGCTCGGACAGAAGATCATGTGAACGGAGCGGTGTCATTCGGTAATGGGCCCCTTCTATAGAGGCGGAGGAGCTGGAGCAGAGAGGAATCCTGGCACAATCCTGCAAACAATGCAATCAGCACGGGGCTGGTACAATCAGTCTCCTGTCACAGCAGCCCCCCAAATGCCTGCAGGGAGATCCTGTGACATCACTAATATGACATCACAGGGATTCCCTAAGCAGAGAAGGTACAATGTGCATCCTCCCTGCAGATCTGAAAGAATAACAGGGAACAAATAAAAATGAACCACAAATTCAATTTAGTAGCAGCACTAATTGTGGGAGGGGTCAGCAGTGCCAGTCACAGTCTGGGGGGGGGGGGTCAGCGGCATCAGCCATAGTTGAGTTTGGGGAGGTGAGGGTTGTGGTGTCAGCCATTGTCTCGTCTGGAGGGGGGGTCAGCGGTACCAGTCATAATCTGAATCAAGAAGAAGGTGAACTCCGGGGACCTGAGCGGGGAAGCGACACATGCAGGATATCGGGTGCAGGATCTTAGTGAATCGCGGCACAGGGCATTATACACGGACAATGCACTTTCGGGGAACTCCGTGGCCAGCTAAGTAAATGTGCCCCATGAAGTTTCACAGCAATAACCAGAGAACTACTCCAACCATGCAGCTTCTACCTCCCCCAAAGAATAACATCCCCCTCAGTGATCGGAAACATCTCCCTAATCCCACCCACAGGAATCATAAAGAGCGGCTGTCGCTCCGTCCATCCCGAAGCCTCACATCATCTATAAATGAGTTACGTGACTGCGCATACAGAGGAGGCAGCACTGCCCCACATAAGACACAACACAAAGCGGAATAACTATTCTTTCTTCTTTATTTTTTTAATTCTTTCTATTTTTATTTATATAAACAACTGGATATTAAAGGTCAGATACAAGAGGTGGCAAATACTGATAAATGTACCATACAAAATGTTCTGTTCTAATAATGAACAAATGATAAAGAAAAAAAAACACACAATAATAATAATAATAATGTGACATTATCTATATAGAGGTCTTTGTACAGGGAGGGGGAGGATATAAGCTGTGACATCATCTATTGTCAGTAGTGATGTAATGATGGGTCAGTGTTATCTATATAAAGGTCTTTGTACAGGGAGGGGGGAGGAGATAAGCTGTGATATCATCTATTGTCAGTAGTGATGTAATGATGGGTCAGTGTTATCTATATAGAGGCCATTGTACAGGGAGGGGGGAGGAGATAAGCTGTGACATCATCTATTGTCAGTAGTGATGTAATGATGGCTCAGTGTTATCTATATAGAGGCCATTGTACAGGGAGGGGGGAGGAGAGACATTACTTATCCTGTACTGATCCTGAGTTACATCCTGTATTATACTCCAGAGCTGCACTCACTATTCTGCTGCTGGTGCAGTCACTGTGTACATACATGATCCTGAGCTACATCCTTGACCTGTCATTATGTACACAATAGGTAATCTGTACTACTCACCACTCATTCATTCTACTCTCCAAGTCCGGTAGCAGGAATGAAGAGTGGAAACTGTGAATAGAGGAAATGTTGGAGAATATTTTATAGGTAACGTCCGGGGGGAAGGAGCCTTTCTTGGCTTCATTCTCCAGCGCTTTGTTAAAGGTCTGAAAATATAAAATTAGAAAACAATTATAATTTTTAAAAAATTATATTTTTTCATTAAATTAATACACATTTAACAAAAATTTGGGCTCACTAATTGAAAATGACCACCACAATCTGTAGTATTCCTATAAAATCAGTGAAGAAGAGGGCGATATTGACTATTTAAACCGATCACTAATGCTTGGGAGTGTCACATGAGTCTTGGGAGTGTCACCCCACCTCTTTTTAGAAGGAGTGGGATGGGTCTTTGGAGAGTATTTTGTACATAGGGGGCAGTATTATAGTAGTTATATTCTTGTACATAGGGGGCAGTATTATAGTAGTTATATTCCTGTACATAGGGGACAGTATTATAGTAGTTATATTCCTGTACATAGGGGGCAGTATTATAGTAGTTATATCATCCACATGACACACATAATAACTGTAGATAAAGGTAAGAATGTATATGTATATGTATCACTTTGATTCCTATAATCGATCCTATAAAGCTGTAATACTATAACAATAAGTCCCATTGAGTTTCCATGTGAAAGATTTCTATTGCCAAGGGGGAAATTACAGAATTGAGGTTAGAGATAAATACACCTTCTGCCTCACATAAAGACTATTATATTGCGCAGTATAGAGTTACTGGTCTTTTATATCGGGGTCATCAGTAAATCACCCATAGATGTTCCTCATAGCTGACCTGTCTGGCGCAATTACTCGCCCCTCAGTGCACAACAATGGTTCTTCTGCCCTGATTGTGGTCTACAAATACCATCTTCTTCATCAGGGTTGTATAAAGACAATTCCACCCCTGAGCAATGTCTGGCCTTCATATGGATTCAGTATTTTCCTCTTAACGAGAGATTATTGGATGGTATTGCAACATTCCCACCGGGGCCTGGAGGCAGCGGGGGCCCAGAATACCGGAGTGGCTGGCGGTTGCGGCCTAGGGTCCACTGATGTAACAGTGCTTGGTATGGGGGACCGGAGGACTGTCCTACAGCCTGGCAGGTCTCCAGCAGGTGGTGTGTGCAAGAAATATAAAGGGAGAGGCTGATGTGGTTCTCCCTGGGGCAACCCCTGAATGTCTGTAGTATATGTCCCTGGGTAATGGATGGGAAGCCCATGGTGGTGACAGCCATATCCAGGGATCACACTGAGGCAATGTTGTGCAAATCAACTGACAGTACTTTATTGAACAACAGGTAGCAGGCAAAGGGCCTAAACGGGCAACAGCAGATTCGGATTCTGCTACTGGAATGGTCATGGAGAGGGGTCCTCAGGAATAAAGCACCAGCCTGGTAGTAGATGCAGGCTGGGATAATGGAGATGGAGCTGTGTTCAAACTGTGGAAGCTGCAGCTCTAGATTAGAGTCTCCTGACTCAGCTCCTGGGATTGGGTTCTGTGGCAGCACTAAAGGTGTGGTGTGCACTGTCTCTCTCTTCACTCAGACCATGTGGCCTGGATTGCTGACATGCAAAGACCTGAGACTAAGTCCATGTGCTCCCACTGCACAGGGGTTTTATGGTCAGGTGGTAGAACCTCTCCAATCACACTCCAGTTTACAATACAGCCCCATAATTGGATAACGTCTTGCACCCATTTAACTATTGCCTTTCCAGGCAGAATCTACAGCTGCAATTACATAATGTCCAGGCTCTAGAGCCTCCATACAGCATTCACGACTCCCCCTAACAGCTCCTGACCTGGAGAGGGCGCTATTCGCAACTCCCATCTATTGGCATGGGTGTTGCAGTGTCATCTGCCAGAAAATCCTCAAGGCATGAGATATTTCTAATAAGAGAGGATTTATTCTATAGCAGTTAAGGGTGAAGTTACACAGCCCAATGTTCAATTGGTCGGATTGTAAGATTGATTGGCACTCGTTGGCTTTGGCCTTTTCCAATCTGACCCTGGGATCGGGCCTATAGGGTCATCCCTAGAATTTAATATTGATTACCGATTAGCATAGGATCCACTGGAAGGGCTTTCATATTGGGGGTGTAACCTACAGTTATGGGTGGGATTTCCGTTCCAAAAATGAAAGGCCTTATGTGAAAAAAATGTAAGAATATTTGCGCTTTTCTAAATTTTTTCTCTTTATGCACCCAATTTATTTACTTAAATTGTGTGGGGGTGTGACCTATATTTGTGGGCAGGATTTTAACCAACAAATCAAATCCACTTCAGACCCAAAGCCGCATAAAATCAGCTGAAAAAATTTTGAAATTTCTTCAGCCTTATTTTTCCATATCATATGTGCACAATTTTGTCAAAATGTTGATAAAGTTTCTAGATGGATTTTTCCATCTTCTGTATTTAACCCATCAGGGTATGTCATAAATACTTGATAGATGCCTCTCCTAACTCTGGGACCTGTATCGCGAATGGGGGTCAAGCTGATCTCCTTTCCACGACTGTGCTGAACATAATTTGCTGCGCATGCGCAGAAACCTTATTATACAGGTCAATGGGAAATCCATAACTAAGTATACCCTCAATCCAGACTTGAATGTAGAGTGGCTGTGCATGTGGCAAGTTCTCCAATCAGACGGGCTGCGGGTAGAGGATCGGCTGACCCCCTTCCTAAGGTTCTGCAGCGCATGCATAGAATATTTTCTATACAGGTCTAGTGGAGGGCCTAACATGCAGTCTAGGCATGATTGTAGAGTGGATGCGCAAGCGCAGCAAGTTCTCCGATCAGCCAGGCTGCAGCTGACCCCCCCCTGCGCATACACAGAAAACTTTCTATACATGTCAAAGGTCACTTAGTCTAGACTTGAATGTAGAATGGCTGTGCATGTGCGGCAAGCTCTCTGTCCAGCTGGGCTGCAAGAAAGTGGTCAGCTGACCTAAATACAAAAATAGATGCAGGTCCTAACTCAGGGACCTATCTTGAGAATCGGGGTCAGTTGACTTCCTTCCCATGGCTGTGCTTAACATAGTTTTCTGAACATGGGTAGAAAACTTTCTATACAGGGCTAGTAGAGGGCTAAACAAAGTTAAGCCATTTATAGAGTGGCTACACATGAGCGGCAAGCTCAGTTTACCCGGGCTGCATGACAGGTCTCCTTCCTGTGCATGCGCAGAAAACTTTCTACACAGGCCTGAGGAACGAAAATAGTCTTGCCTATAAACTCAGTCTGAATGTAGAGAGACTGCGCATGCGCGGCAAAATGTCAATTCATCTGGGCTGCGCAAAGGGGGGTCAGCTAAACCCCCACCCCCTCATTCTGGAAAGGTGGGATCCGCATCCATCACGAATGTGGACATTTCATAAATACCCTCAAAATGAGAGAATTTGTACCAGAAAACCACCTGACTCCAAAAATTAGCTAAAACAGGAAAAAAAAAAAAAAAAAGAAATAGCAAATAAAAAAAAAGAACAAAAAATAGAAAAGTGTAATGGACTTACGTCGGGCCAAACTCATCCCACAAAATGATTTTAGGTCCCTCATGAACCATTCCAAAAGATGCATTTTCAGGAGATCATTCGCTCCTGCGCCAGAAAATTTACTTCATCCCTTCCCATCAATTATTTAAAAAATTTTTTTCCCAAGGACAGAGAATAGACAGAATATCTAAGCAGATCCCCGAACACTTCAGCTGTGAGGAACATTCGGAAACAATTAACCAGCGACCATCACAACACTGAATTAAAGCGATTGAATGCGGTGACTCAGAAGGCCGGAGCCTCCCATACAAGTCCCATGATACGGAGAACGGGCCAGAAGGCTTTGTGATTCTACTCAGTAATCCCTCCAGAACCCGGGGACTAGCCCCGAATCATTCCAGGGCATATATAATCAAGAGAAAAAAACATGTGACACAACCCACCAATCAGAAAAGGGGTTTTATGAGGTTGTATCTATTGTGAGGTCATTGCGTCTCTGGGCCTTGGATGGATTTGTGATGTTACAGGCCTTGTTTTGTGAGGTTTTGTGTGGATTATAATGTCACAGGTCTTACATAGTGAGGCCTTGTGTCCATTGTGATGTCATTGATGTTTTATCTCAGGGCCTTGTGTGGATTATGATGTCACAGGCCATGTATCGTGAGGCAATGGTTGGATTTTGAGGCCTTGTGTGGATTGTGAGGTCATAGGCCTTGCGTTTTCAGGTTTTGTGTGGATTGTGAGGTCATAGGCCTTGTTTTTCATGTTTAGTGTAGATTGTGATGTCACAGGTTTTAGGTTCCCAGGTTGTGTGGATTGTGAGGTCATAGGCCTTGTGTTTTCATGTTTTCTGTGGATTGTGATGTCACAGGTTTTAGGTTTCCGGGTTGTGTGGATTGTGAGGTCACAGTCCTTGTGTTTTCAGGTTTTGTGCGGATTGTGAGGTCAAAGGCCTTGCGTTTTCAGGTTTTGTGCGGATTGTGAGGTCGTAGGCCTTGTGTTTTCAGGTTTTGTGTGGATTGTGAGGTCATATGCCTTGTGTTTTCAGGTTTTGTGTGGATTGTGAGGTCGTAGGCCTTGCGTTTTTTCAGGTTTTGTGTGGATTGTGAGGTCAAAGGCCTTGCGTTTTCAGGTTTTGTGCGGATTGTGAGGTCAAAGGCCTTGCGTTTTCAGGTTTTGTGCGGATTGTGAGGTCGTAGGCCTTGTGTTTTCAGGTTTTGTGTGGATTGTGAGGTCATATGCCTTGTGTTTTCAGGTTTTGTGTGGATTGTGAGGTCGTAGGCCTTGCGTTTTTTCAGGTTTTGTGTGGATTGTGAGGTCAAAGGCCTTGCGTTTTCAGGTTTTGTGCGGATTGTGAGGTCATAGGCCTTGTGTTTTTACAGGTTTTTTGTGGACTGAGGTCATGGGCCTTGTTATTTCAGGCTTGGTGTGGATTGTTATGTCACAGGTTTTGTGTCATGAAATTTTGTTTGGACTGTGAGGTCATAGTTCCTTCATAATGAGTCCTTCTGTGGATTGTGATGTCACAGGTTTTGTGTTACCAGGTTTTGTGTGGATTGTGATGTCACAGGTCTTACATTGTGAAGCATTATTTCCATTGTGATGTCCTTCCTGTTTTATCTTGAGGACTTGGACTTATGTGGATTATGATGTCACAAGCCTTGTGTCGTGAGGCATTGGTGGGATATTGAGACCTTGTGTGGATGGTGATGTCATAGGCCTTGAGTTTTCAGTTTTTTTTGTGGAATGTGATGTCACAGCTCCTATGTGATGAGTGCTTCTATGGATTGTGATGTCACAGGTCATGTGACGCTTTGGCTTGACTGTGGTGTCACAGATCTTGCGGCCTCCAGTGGATTGTTATGTCACAGGTTTTGTGTTAACGGTGATATCACAGGTCATGTGCTGTGACGCATTGGCTTGACGGTGATGTCACAGATCTTGCACAGGTCGTGAAGATCAAAGGTCTTGTGGTGACCTACTTTTAGTTAATCACACAAGATCATGGTCCTGTGACACTCAGCAAAATCTATGAAAAAAAACCCATCAAACAAGCAAATGTTCAAAATTCCTGCAGTGCCCCCACAGGAGAAACGAAGTATTACAAATTTTCCAATAAAATAAATACACAGTCCGTCAAATGCATCAGGATTATGAGTATTCTCTGTAATTGTTCTTTACTTTGGGTAAATGGTGGAGGTTCCTAAACTAAAAAACCTGAAAAAAAACTTGACTATTAGCCCTGTGTACGGGATAGCCATATATTTTAGAGAACCCATTATAACTCTCTATATAGGTGACTACAAATAATCACATATCATTGTGCTACATTTACAGTGTGAAGGAACCTAGCAACCTAGATGTGTTCAAATTTCCTGCAGTGCCCCCGCAGGAGAGATTTAGTATTACACAGGTCCCAATAGTAACCAATGGTCTGGACTTATTTCTTAGAAACTCTGGGTCCTCCATAGATAAATGTCCTCCCGATAGATGATCTTTCCCCTGGCTAACAGATGAGGGGGTCTAAATTGGCCCTCTATTAACTCATCATTCCAAAAAGTTTAATTAAAAAAAGTGTGACAAAAATGGGGATCCCCTAAACCCCCGTTATTTACACAGTGTTACCCCCTCCCCCAGAGCTCACAATCTAAGCAGCTGAACTTTCCTGACGCAACAGTATCACATCCTTCTAAGTCTCACAAGACACGGGTTAAGCAATACGTACAAAAATAGCTCCCACAACTGCAAGTGTCAGGCTCACAGTAAAGGAATTGTGCCAAAAAGTTATATATTCTACCCATAGAAGAGTTCTGACTGCTAGGACCACCCCCGATCCCAAGAATGGAGGTCCAATCCCTGATTCTCAATAGAAAATGCCCAATAGTCCCCTACCTCCTGGGTAATACCCCTTTAAGAAAAGGGTCAACATGAAAGGAACTACTTTCTGGGAAAGTTGAGTGATGATCCATAGGTCAATAAGGCAGGTCACCCAGCTTTCCCACTATTCTGAAAGGCAAATTAACCTAGAGATACAATCATTTCTGCTATGTGGCTACATCGTTAAATATCTTAGATTTGCCATTCAGGACTTTAAGAAAACCTGGGTGACAACTATATAGGGAGCCTAAATGCCTGCCCTGTGGGTTGTCACCCAGCTTTCTCGACATACATATTTGTATAAATTTGAAAATTTAAAAGAAAAAACAAAGTTAATTTTGGGTTTTAAATGGCCCTTACCATTACATAAATTGTAATTATTTGGGTAGATTGGCCCCTTTGAATAACAAATATGGATATTTTGGGGATAAATTCCCCCTTTAAAGATTGTTTTGGTCATTTTTTGGGTGTAAATGCCCCTTTGAATTACAGCTATACTAACTTTTTGGGGAGTATCTGTTGCTTTGAATTGCAAATTTGGAATTTTTTTTTTTTTTTTGGGGGGGGGGGGGGGGGTAAATGCCCCCTTTAAATATACCTATAGTAATTTTGTGGGGTTTAGTGCCCCTTTGCATTACATATTTGAATATTTATAGGGGGTAAATTCCCATTAAAATTACAGATATTGTAACTTTTTTTTGGGGGGTATACGTCACTTTGAATTACATATATGGATTTTAGGAGTAAATGCCCCCTTTAAGTATAGCTATGATAACTGCTTGGATATCGTGAGGGGTAAATTCCCATTATTGGGGGCTAAATGCCCCTTTGAATTAAAGATTTAGTAACTTCTGGGGGTTTAAGACCACTTTGAATTACATATAAGGATTTTTAGGTGCAAATGCCCCTTTAAGTATAGCTATGATAACTGTTTGGATATTTTCGGGGCGCAAGTTCTCATTTTTTGGGGGTAAATACCCATTGAATTAAAAAGATATATTCATTTTTGGGGGGAATAAATGTTGCTTTGAATTATATTTATGGATTTTTGGGGGTAAACGCCCACTTTAAGTACAGCTATGGGAATTATTTGGATATTTTGGGGGGTAAGTTTTCATTTTTTGGGAGGTAAATGCCACTTTGAATTTAAGATATAGTAATTTTTTGGGGGGTAAAGATCGCTTTGAATTACCTATATGGATTTTTTGGGGTAAACTCCCCCTTTAAGTATAGCTGTGGGAATTGTTTGGATATTTTGGGGGGCAAGTCCCATTTTTGGGAGGTAAATGCCGATATGTTTGGATATTTTGTGGGGTAAATGCCCCCTTTAGGTATAGTTATGGTAATCAGGGTGAGGGTCCGAGGGGGCAAATGCCCCTTTGAATCACAGGTATGGACATTCGGGGGGGGGGGGGGTAGCACCCTTTTACATTACAGATATGGATTTTTAATACTAATTTTGTAAAAGCAGCAAAGAGGCGATTCACATACCACAGGGGGTACATAATGGGCACCAACCACTCCAACAAGGGGCTTTACATCCGACTGTATGAGAAATACATAAGAAGCGGAACAAGGAAGCTAATTGTTATCCCAGTCCGGAGAAATATTCCAGGCATTCAGGGCTTTATCCAAAACGCTAAATCTCTAGTAGCCTCCTACACTACAGATTAGGGACAAACAAGAGCACGGCCCGGGGTGGTAGGCGAGGGGGTCGGGGACACTGTCCTTCTATGGGGAGGAGATATAGTACATGCCTGAAACTTCTGAATGGGGGGCTACAAAATGCACCAAAACCAGAACACACGTGCTCCCGGATTATACTGCAATGGGAAACCCCCTCCCGACCCACACCCACCGACCCACCTACCCGTCCGCATCCTTACATAGCAGGTAGACAACAAAGGGATTGGGGGTATCCTCTGCATTATGTCCTACTCCAAATCAAGACCCCCTTCCTTAAAGGGGGTGATCAAAAAAATTTTTTGGACAGGGTTTATTCATCTCTTACCTGCAATCCAAAAACACCCGGCATGGAATCCTGTATCAGTCCCAATTCCGAGGATTTTTTTTTTCTCCCCCCTTTACTGCAGGTCTCCGTATCCAGACTGTATCGCTGTATCCCAGCTTTCCTCCAGCAGGCTCCACATTCCAGTGGGGAGGGAACAGATGGCGATATCCGTGGCAACCGGCCTCGGCTTACTCCATTGGATGAATGCGGCTCCTGCCTATTGGGCAACTAAGGAAAGAAAAAAATTTTTTTTTTCCCCCTACTCATTGTCCCTGCGCTTTGCAAATTTTCTTAATGAAGGGACAAGCTACTCCCCCGCCCCCTCCAAGGCTAGAGCCTGGCTGACAGGTGCAGAATTTTTTTTTTTAGGTTTTTTTTTTTGTCCTACTTTGCTGGAAGGCGACAGAGACTGTGAATGCGGAGCCCGGGGGCCAGGACTTTGTCAGCAAGAGTTTTTTTTTCTCTTCTTCCTTCTTCATTTTCACTGCAAAGGGAGGAACAAAACACAAGCGCGTGCCAAAGCCGAAAAAAAAAAACAACTATTGTCTCCCATTCACAGATTGGACCACACATGGGGCTTCTTAGGAGGGATCTGGATGAGCATTATTTTTTTATAGGACACAAAAATTCCCCCTTCCCGGCATCAACATCTGAGACTGGATTCAATTAAAGTTGCAGGAGATCTGTATAAAATGCTTAGTATAACTTCCCCGTGTACATACATCTATATATATATTGCCTAGATAAAATAAAAACTGGTGTAATACTCCAGTTCTCCTGCGGGGGCACTGCAGGGAAATTGTAAACCCGCTGCCCGATTCCCCTGAGATTGCAGCCGATCACCGAGCTCCTTATAGGAGTGACCATGCAGACTATAGACAGCGTTAGTGTCCAGTCCCTGGAGAGATCATATATTTGTGTTATTAGCAGCAGGACTGTGAAATATGGATTTATATTCCAGGATTTTATTGGCACCTGGAATATAAATCCATATTTCACAATCCTGCTGCTACTAACCCAAAAGTATAAATGTATAATCCTAACATAGCTATGCTCTTTGCAGGCAGTGTTAGGTATTGTCCCTGGAGAGAGGTGTGTAATCATACTTTTGTGTATGTTGTTAGTAGCAGCAGGACTGTGAAATATGGATTTACATCGCAGGATTGTAATGGATGTGTGTCCTAACACAGCTTTGCTCTCTGCTGGCAGTGCTAGGTATTGTCCCAGAGGAGAGATGTGTAATCATACTTTTGTGTATGCTGTTAGTAGCAGCAGGGCTGTGAAATATGGATTTACATTGCAGGCTTGTATTGGATGTGTGTCCGAACATAGCTATGCTCTCTGCAGGCAGTGTTAGGTATTGTCCCTGAAGAAATGTGTTATCATACTTTTGTGTATGTTGTAAGTAGTAGCAGGACTGTGAAATATGAATTTATATTGCAGGATTGTACTGTGGGGGTCGGTGGGGTGTTCTCACACTGCTGTGCTCTGTGCAGCCAGGATTGTAGTGTGCCCTCACACTGCCGTGTTCCAACCTCCTTCCAACGAGCCTCCTGACCTTTTTCCTCCGATTAAAGTGAAGTGGTGTCGCTGTTCATTGCAGAGAGCTGAGAGCACAGAAGTGTGAGGACACAACACATTACAATCCTGGAATATAAATCCATATGTCACAGTCCTGCTGCTACTAACAACCTACACAAAGGTATGATTACACAACTCTCCAGGGACAATACATAATACTCTCTGCAGGGGACACAGAGCACAACAGTGTGAGGACCCCCCCCCCCCCCCCCCAGTACAATCCTAGAATATAAATCCATATGTCACAATCCTGCTGCTACTAACAACATACACAAATGTTTGGATTACCCATCTCTCCAGGGACAATACATAATGCTCTCTGCAGAGGGCACAGAGCACAACAGTGTGAGGACATGCCCCCAGTACAATCCTGGAATATAAATCCATATGTCACAGTCCTGCTGCTACTAACAACCTACACAAAGGTATGATTACACATCTCTCCAGGGACAATGCATAATACTCTCTGCAGGGGGCACAGAGCACAACAGTGTGAGGACACATCTCCAGTACAATTCTTGATTATAAATCTAAATCAGTCCTGTTGCTACTAATAACGTACACAAAGGTATGATTACACATCTCACCAGGGACAATACATAATACAATCTGCAGAGTGCACAGAAGTGCGAGGACAATCCCTCAGTACAATCCTGGAATATAAAGCACAGAAGTGTGAGGACACGTTGTCAATACAATTCTAGAATATAACTCCATTTTTCACAGTCCTGCTGCTACTAACAACATACACAAAATGTTTGATTACACATCACTTCAGGGACAATATCCAACACTGGCTGCAGTGTCCCCTTTATGTTGTGTGCATATGACTTGCACAGTACTCCTCCTTTTGTCCTACTGTTTATGTTGAATGGACCCTTATTAATGAGGAGGGGTGGGTCTCAGAATATTCTTTTTGGGGGGATACGCTATAGCCAGTATACATACACTAGGCTACTTCAAGCTTTTTGGTCCCGAAGGTGTTAAGTTGAATTATACCCATGACTTCCCTAAACTGAAAACGGGAAAGTGCGTATCTGCCGAAAGTCCCTGCACAGTCAGGGCAGTAGTGCTATCTGAGGCGAAGGTCTGACCTCCCCCTCACAGTCCTGTGTCTCAGACTATATTAACCAATCACAGCCCATGTTTCACCCCCATAGCAATATACCGCGTTATTAACCGGCATGCCAATCTAGTTACAGACGAATTTAGTGGCTGTAAATGTGACCGTCTCTTCCGTAATGTGACAGTATGATGGATTAACAAGCCGGAGATATACAATTATCTTATAAATCCTATAATGTGGCCCTCCACACTGCGCTTCATCCAAATCGAGAAACTTCACGTGGATATAATAATAAAGCCGCTTTTGGTATACACATAATATCCTGCTGAGATGTAATAACATAAAATATTAATTTTATTGTTAATTCACCTACAATGCCCCCCACAGAACACACAGTTACAAAGTATTCAGGAGCGAGGTGTGGAATAGTGGGGTTTACAAGAAAATTCACGTGGATATAAAAATAAAGCTGCTTTCGATATACACATAATCTCCTGCCGAGACGTAATAACATAAAATATAAATTTTATTGTTAATGCACCTACAGCGCCCCCCACAGAACACACAGTTACAAAGTATTTAGGAGCGAGGTGTGGAATAGTGGGGTTTACAAGAAAATCAAAACATTTCAAGTGGATATAAAAAAAAACCTGCTTTCAGGAGACGTAATAACAAAATATTAATTTTATTGTAAGCTCACCTGCAGAACCTCCCACAGAACACACAGTTACAAAGTATTTAGGAGCGAGGTGTGGAATATTGGTGTTTACAGCGTGTTACAGTGTATTCTGCCAGGATCGGGAAATTTGCTCACCCTTTGGGATTTGGGGAGGTCAACTGTGTTTTTCTTGGGAACCTCCCAGACGTTTCGGGAGATGTAGAGTATAAGTATTATATAATAGTTTCTTCTGTGATGGAAGAGACGTGTAGTGAAGATTAAGATCTACCCCCCTGGTGTAATGGCCTCCTCGCCTGAGAAGCTTTTGAGACTCCAGCACCAAATATGGATTTTCATCCAGTAACGGGCGATTGTAATCTCGGATCGCGCTTCCAAGTTCTAGCATTTACAATCTCTATAAATCTCAGCCCCTGAAGGTTTATACAACGGAGAATTCTGCAGATGAGCTGGAGAAACAACAGAGACACGTCCCCCGTCCAGAGATAAAGCAGATCCCATATAGTGCGTAGATACCATTGACATATACAGGCCACAATATAAACAAACTTTATTACTAACTGACTGACAAACAATATGGCTGCACAGGAGGTTCTCATTCAGCTTGATAGGAACCTTACAGGTAATTCAGAATTATTTTAGTACTATATGGCAGTATTATTATGGGTGTATGCCCATTGCCCTTATTTTCCATAAAAATGGCCAAGCGTGCATAAGCCACGTCAAGAATGTATAAAGCCATCTATAAACTAGCCTACATATACGTTGGAGTTTCCTCCATTTAATGGAGTCTTCTAACCATAAATATTTATACCACTTCTATAGGGCATCAGGATAACCAGGCTCGGACAGTCCTACCGGTGAACAGGTGGATCCACCGGTGGGCCCCCAGGTCCTGCATAAGTAGTGCTGGACAAGATACCCTCTCTGTAATTTATACATATATTAACCATAGACCATCTCAACTATCCTATGTATTTATATGATTATATTAATAGATTATGTAACAAACCTTTAGCTATGTTGGGCCCCAACATCTCATTTTACTGGTGGGCCCAGGGTATCCCAGTCTGACACCGAGGATAACAGTTTTCAGTAATCACTGTTTGGTAATCCAAAGTCCAGGAAAAGGAGAAGTAGAAGATAGCAGATACACATGTATATTACATCTACTACAGAAAATATTTTATTTTCAAAAACAAAGAATAGCAACAGATCTCCATAAAATAAACAATAAAATCTCCCACCGTATGGCTTCCTAGAAGCAAGGTCGTAACTAGGAGAGACTGGGCCCCATAGCATACTTCTGAATGGGACCCCCCTTACTCCTTAAAACATATACGGAACATATTTGTTTGCTCACACATGAGTTACAACCAGACACAGTATATACACACCATATATACCTACATACACATATACAATCATGTATCATATACACAAGAGAAATGCACACACATAGAGAATATACACATCACATATACACACACATACATGCAATTCAATATACAGTATATATACACACACATACAAATACAGTATATACACACACCACACACATATACAGCATATACACATCACATATACACACACACAGCGAATACACACATACATACAATTCCATATACAGTATATACACACACAAATACAGTATATATACACATACCACACACATATACAGCATATACACATTACATTACACACAAACAGCAAACACACACATACATACAATTCCATATACAGTGTATACACACACCGCACACATATACAGCATATATACATAGCATATACACACACAAACAGCAAATACACACATACAATTCCAAATACAATATATACACACACCACACACATATACAACATATTCACACCTAATACACAGTCAATACCTTAGATGCCGGTGCCCCCTGACACTGCGGGCCCCATAGCAACTGCTATGGCTGCTATCCCTGTAGTTATGCCCCGTCAAAAAGCCAAAAACCAGAGGAAAAAATTCATACATCAAAAGCCTGTTAAAAAAATAATTAAAATAGCTAAAGAAATCATAAAATAATAGAAGAAGAAGCACAGGCTGCACATGTTCAGCGCATCACAGCCAAACCACAGAGTGTGCAGTCACAACCGAAGGATCTTAGGCTCTTTTGCCGCATACAAAGGCACCAGTGATATCAATGGCACATGGGGGCCCAATACATATTATGTGTGGGATCCATGGGCTTTCAAGCCACCCCCCTTATTTTCTTAAAGACAGAGAAAATCGGCCATACTCACACCCCCCCATGAGCCGTTCTTCTTCTGATGTCTACATTTCTCCAGGAAGGTCTACCAAACCTCTCCCACCCGTCCACCGGCAAAACTCCTCAAGAACCATACGTGGAGATCGAGCCGCACCGCTGCCAACGTTGACCTGTAGGCAGCTGTATAGGAAATGCTGTATATTTTGTAAAGCTGTGAACAATTTGCAACCACAGGAAACTTGCGAGAGTATTTCAAAACACGAAGGAAACTGTTCTTCAGCCTTGTTGTTGTGGATTGTCCAAACCCCCCCTTACCTTCCCGGCTAGGGCTTTTTTGCATTCTTCATACAGTAGTGGATAAATATATCTATACAGGGTTACGTAGAATGTGACGTGGTGGTATGGGGGGGGGGGGGGGCCTGGATGTATGTATTTGCTTCCTTTTTCTACAAAAACAAAGACTGAATTATGTTGTAAGGGAGGTCGGGAGGGTCAATCCAAATATGTTGTTGGACTACGAGGCCACCACAGAATGTAGGCCACACACCTGATAGGCCATCAATTAAAACCCATCACACAACCAATATATATTCAACCAATGTCCAAATGAGGTTCCTTGGGCCCTCCAGACACAATTATTCTGAAGGCCCTCTCGTGATCAACCACTAGACATAGACCCTAGTAACCTTCAAACTCGGTTATCTTCTAAATGGTCATCTAAAGTTGATTATTTGGTTAAAGCCTTGGCCCCCTAGACCTGGCCCAGTCCGACACTGCAGGCAATACTAAGATTAAATGCCCTCTCGAGAGAAACTATGGGGTCAAGTGACAATATCCTGGAGTCTCCTAAACAACATGCATTTACATGCACACTTTGTTCAGCCAAGTGGGCATTTCAAAAGAAGGTTCAGAATAAGCCACTACTAAGCAGGATACCCCCCTTAGTAGACACTGAACTTCAACTTGTCCACCAATTATTTTGTTGGTGGTCCACCTCACACAAGATAGTTGCCCGTTTCCTTAAGAATGTTTATGATCACCTTAAGGTTTATGGTCGTTATGGTTGAGCGAACAGATAATGTCTGACCAAATGGCTTCAAGTTCCTTAAATGTCCAAAAGCAGGGAGAAGACCAAAATTGGAGGCAGATAGTTGGGAAAATTTTTGTAAGTGGGGAAGTGGTTGAAGAAAAGGGGCTAAAAAATGGAACAAATGGACAATGGTGGCATCTAGCTGGAAGAAAACCTCCATCTGCATAATCATGGTGGATAATGGTGCCATGGAACCAGTCCAATAATGTAGGCTCCAGTTCAACAAATGGATGGTTGGCCCCCAGCCTATCGACGGAAGAAAGCTCTGAGTGAGGACCAAACCAGAGATGTCCAAATTTGACCATCAACCCGGCGAAATACCAAAAACTACCCAGAGCAGAACATCATCTGAAGTATATGGGTACCTCAAATTTGCACCTCATGTTTGTCATACTGTTCCACCAATGATCTTCCCCCTTTGGGGTCTGTACATCATCAACAACTGTTGGCCAGATTTGCCTCAAAAACGTAGAACCAACTGTCACTTGAGAGGAAATTATCTCACTTATCTACCTGGGGAATAAAGAATCAGAAGATCGATTCAACGTTCCGATCTTCTCCCAACATCATGTGTTGGGAAAAGGTCAGGACATCAATACATCTCACCAAAATACCAGGTTTGACCATCTCTGGATCATCCGGATCTAGAAGATGCTTCAGGATTTTCTGACCCCAGTCCCAACGACATTTAAAGGCCAAGATTTCAAGTCTTGATTGTTTATCTAAATTTCTTCGGAATAATTTTTTACTTATATTTTTGGATTCAATTTTTTCAATTCTATCCAATAACTAAAATGTATTTCTAAATTGGGCTAGAATAATCCGTTACAGGTCCTCCAGAGGATGGGAGCAGATCTGGATTCTCCGTTTCTTAATTTATCTAAATGGCAGGAAATTTCTCAGATCTGGAAAATGTCAACTTCTCGAAGGAAAGCTTCCCCTGGTCTTTGTGAAAAGGACTTTTTGTTTGCAAATCTTGAGCGGAGGAAAAGACTCACATGTCTTCAGTAATGCAGTTTAATCCTTAATCCTAATTTATTTATGTTTAACCCATTAGGCAGACAGTGCACCACAAGAGCCTATTATTACGTCGGGGGACGGCTGAGGGTTAGCAATCATGATGGGATAATGGGGTCATTGCAGGGGGGAGAGACTGTCCTTCCATTCATTCCTTCTCTCCGGAGATGTGGCACTTGTGCTGAAAACCATGTTTTTACTAATAATGGACAACCTCTGATGTGTGGCTGTTCAGACCGATCTTAGTAAATTCCACTCACCCATAACAAAAAAGCTGGATAATCCCCCCCATACCCAGATAACATTGGGATGTCCCATCCAAAAACATGAACACTGGACCTAACCTAGACGAGGAGTCGAGAGGAACAGCACTTGATGGTGTTCAATGAGTTGTCTCTTCGAAACCCTAGGCATAACTTCCTGACCACGGGTCATCACTTCCTTTGTTGTCCCGAAATCTAAGGAGGCCACTCAATGGCCGAAGCAAGTCCCAGTCGCCCCTGGAACTTCCAGACTGCTATTAAACACCGAGTACGAGACCGATGCAGGGTTTTTTGCCAACCCTGTCCTGGCCCACCACTGGGCTTTCCCGAATTCCTGAAAAAAAACCCCTTAAGGGGTTTTCTTAGTTTATCAGATAATTCCTAGGATGCCGGGTCATTGGAAAGGAAAATGTACTTACTTCCAGGAGTCTTATTCCCATGTTGGCACTCTCTATTGATTCCCCAAAGTTTTTCGAAGAGTCAGAGGTGTTGCAGGTCATGTTGACCGCCTACATCAGCAGTTCTATACCTGTGGGTCACGACCCCTTTGGGTGTCGAGTGACCTTTTCACTGGGGTTTCTTAAAACCATTGGAAATGTGTTCTGCACCGAGAGAGAAAGAGCAGAGAGTAACAAGGCAAGTGGGTTTTATTTTTTCCATATGCTACTGGAGGCATCAGTGACTCCTGGCTACTGGGGGCAGGCGCCGTGACTTCTTGGGGGCAGGCGCCGTGACTTCTTGGGGGCAGGCGCTATGACTACAGGGGACAGGGGCTGTGACTACAGGGGCTAGGGGCTGTGACTACAGGGGACAGGGGCTGTGACTACAGGGGACAGGGGCTGTGACTACAGGGGACAGGGGCTGTGACTACAGGGGACAGGGGCTGTGACTACAGGGGACAGGGGCTGTGACTACAGGGGACAGGGGCTGTGACTATGGTAGCAAAGTTACAGTTATGAAGTAGTAACACAAACAATTTGATATTTTGGGGTCACCACAACATGAGAAACTGCAATATAGGGTTGCGGCATTAGGCAGGTTGAGAACCACCGGCCTACCCTGTTGTCTGGGTCATTTGCATACTGTATATATACTTTTTCCTCTTCTTATCCCTCTCCTGGTACCCCAGGGGCTCCCCCGACTCCCTGCTTTGTCACATTGACAATAACAAGTATTTTGTCTATGTGAACGGTCCTCAATATATTACGACATTTCCGTGAGGAGTAATACCGGTGTCAGACCCAATACATGTAATTTGGGTCACCATCTGACGTGTGTGACCCCTTCCTGCCCTTGCCCATAGACGCACAACTTGACTTACCTTTCACTTTCCACAGCGAGCGGAGTGCGCCCCTGCATGTCAATGCCCGCTGCGGGGGGCCACACTGCCCCCTCCTGATGGATACTGGCCGCTCTCACTGGAGTTTCACAACCCGAAACTGTTCCCTTTTTTCACAAACTTCCATCGACCAGAAAAAAGGATCCGAGTCACTCTGCAATGTCCCAGTACCGTAAAGCGTACGCAGCTCCGAGCAGTAACTGAGCTCCGCTTCCCTTTAACCCTCTAGATGCTGCACCTATGCAAGCGCCATGATGTAACAGTAACATGCACGGGATGTGTTTAGACTTGCAATACAGCAACTCCATAAAAAAAAAAGTTGACTTAAAGGGACACTCCACCCAACAATCTGACAACAAATTATCAGGGGTGAATCTAAACCCTCTGCTGCCTGAGGAGAGTTATAGAATGGGGCCCCGCTCCACCCCATCTGATGTAAAGAAACTATAGTGACAGGTTGTGCTTTGTATCAAGTGACTGCCCCCATTATGCGGAGACCTCTTTTTGCTGCCCGAGGCAAGTGGCTCAACTTGCCTCATAACTGATGTACCCCTGCATAATATCCATCACCAGTTAATAGTCAGTATCTGGCACTTCCATTGTGTGTTTTTGTCACCCCCTTTGTCACAAAATAGTCGCTGACTTCTAAGTCCAACATGGGGAGGTCCATGACCAACATACAGCCTCCTGAAAGGACATTACCACCAGGATGAAGGATTGTAAACCATGCACACGGTTATACTGACTTAATAGTGTGTCTAAGACACGCCCCCTTCATTATCCAACGTGGGGAGATCCATGACCAACATACAGCCTCCTGAAAGGACATTACCACCAGGATGAAGGATTGTAAACCATGCACACTGACATACTGATGTGTGCCCTCTCTGGCAGGATCTGCTCGTCTTTCAGCTTCCTTTGCCCTTCCTCTACCAAAAAAAGCTTAATTTAATTTAAAAGGCTTTAAAAATTATGCAAATGAGCAGTGAGGGCTCCAGGCTCCATTAACACCTATGGAACCTGGAGCCCCTTAGGCGCATTTGCATAATTTTAAAAACCTTTTTTTTAAAAAAAAACAAAAACCCGGGACTAAGAAGCTATAAGAAGAGCAGATCCTGCCAGAGAGGGGAAAAACCAGTATGTCAGTGTGCATGGTTTACAATCCTTCAGCCTGGTTGTAGATATCCTTTAAAAAAAAAAAGTCAGCGCCCTTTTAGGAATGAGCCTATGGGAGGCAATGGAGCAGAACTGAGGGCAGCAAGTGTGTCATTTTTTTAGGCTGGATTGTCCCTTTAAAGGACATCTACCACCAGGATGAAGGACTGTATACAAATGAGCCTGAGGGTCTCCAGGCTCCATAGGTGTTAATGGAGCCTGGAGCCCCTCAAGCTTATTTGCATACAGTCCTTTATCCTGGTGGTAGATGTCCTTTAACAGTGGCCTTTCATGATCCCTGCTGCCCAGACAAAGAGTGAGGAGACCTACCTGGTCACTAGGTGTTCATCCTATCAGGACTCTTGTTATCGCAGTTCATCCTTTGTAACAGAATTAGGATCGAACTGCAATACCAATGACTACCTACAGTCTAGTGTGGCGCTGTTACTCAAAAAACAAAAAAAAAACACAAACTAGAATTATCGATATCAATGAAGCTGAATAATCTCAACCTTTTGTAGGGCATGACTTCATCCTGTAGTCTATCAAGGGTGGGCTTCCCAGAATGCATTGCTCTAGGTCGTCCTATTTGGCCGTTTTTGTGAAAACCTAAACCTATTCATCTGTCAAAGTGAATTAGCACAAGGGGTAAAGAAGAAAGAAGAAGAAGAGGAGGAGGAGACGCTCGGTGCCTCCTTTTCACGCTTAGGCCCGGAGGAGATGCACAAGGACAAGGGATTTCAGGGACAGGGGTCGGAGCGGGATGGAAAATCAATAGAAGAATCAGTGTCAAGGGAGGAACAAGTAAAATCTGTGTGTAGAGTGAGGAAGAGCGCCCCTTCTGGTCAAGCCCCCATTCAGCAAGTCAACCCCCCTTCCCATTTGCTGCCTAAAATGGGGGTCCAGAACCAAACACAAGGGTTTACTCTCCACTTGACCCACTAAAACACTGCCATGGCATCTCCTAGTGTCTGGGGATGGTATTACAAGCATCTCCTTTCCAAAAATTTTGCAGTATAAAGTATGGGGGGGGGGGGAGAACGTTATAGGCCGTACGTGAGAAGCAGAGTTGTTGCAGTATAAAGTATGGAGTCTGCAATCCTAGCCTCATAGAATAAGAACTTTCCAGATTCCAGAACACTTTAGTTTAGTGGACGTCTAGAAAAGACACAGGGTGAGGTTTATAGGACAGTGCCGTCTTCTCCCTCACCAGATGCTATCAACTTGTACAGATCATTAATAAATTGCTCCAAGATGTCCTGTTGAGTAAGTGCAGAGGGAATATAATAAACGTGTGACTTGTTGAAGCTAAAAACTATTATAGACGGACAGCGCAAAATGTGGGAGCATTTCCATCCTTACACTGCCATCTGCTGGAGAAGTCGGAATACACATGATAGATGGATAGGAGAGAGATAGATAGATATGAGATAGATAGATAGATATGAGATAGATAGATAGATAGATAGATAGATAGATAGATAGATAGATAGATAGATATGAGATAGATATGAGATAGATAGATATGAGATAGATATGAGATATGAGAGAGAGAGATATGAGATAGATAGATAGATAGATAGATATGAGATAGATATGAGATAGATAGATATGAGATAGATATGAGATAGATATGAGATAGATAGATAGATAGATAGATAGGAGATAGATAGATAGATAGATAGATATGAGATAGATAGATATGAGATAGATATGAGATAGATAGATATGAGATAGATATGAGATAGATATGAGATATGAGAGAGAGAGATATGAGATAGATAGATAGATAGATAGATAGATATGAGATAGATATGAGATAGATAGATATGAGATAGATATGAGATAGATATGAGATAGATAGATATGAGATAGATATGAGATAGATAGATATGAGATAGATAGATATGAGATAG
>CM033644.1:220867980-220932105 GCA_019512145.1 Engystomops pustulosus
ATATACACACACACACACACATATATACACACACACACACACATATAAATATATATATATATATATATACACACACACACGTATATATACACACATATATACACACACATGTATATACACACACACACACACACACACATATATATATATACAGTATATACACACACACACACATGTATATATACACACACATATATATACACACATACATATATATATATATATATACAGTATATACACGCACACACACACATGTATATATACACACACACACACACATATATATATATACAGTATATACACACACACACACACATATATACATATATACAGTATATACACACACATGTATATATACACACATATATACACACACATATATATATACACACACATGTATATAGATATCAATCTTCACAGCAAACCAGCTGAAGTATCCGCACTCCATGCAAAACACGTAGACAACATCTACAAGAGATACTGCGCAGAACTTTAGTGTAAGGAATAACATGCAGCGGGTGCCGGAGGTGATGAAGAGCTAATGCCCCCCCCCCCCCCGGCTCTGAACCCCAAGGCACGTGCAGCACTACCTGTCTCCATCCCATTCAGAGCATTGATTATTCCATTCTAGTCGCTCCCTTGTTACATCTCCTTAGTGACACAATTACACTTGCCGGTCGTGTGAAGTCTCCAGATTAGATTTGCCTCCACACAGAAGCCGTTACTGATCCGAAGACCTGAACAAGTGCTCTCAGCGCCCACAGATGCATCGTGCGCCATCACGCCAGGCGCATTGAGGAGAATTAAATTGCTCATTGTTCATTATCAAACCAGTGAAATTTGCAGTTAGACCTGACCTGGCCGTGTGTTGTAGGGATTGTGCGTTCAGAGCCGTCGCTAACATCCTGAGCCCGATACAGTTATACTCCGCGAGGGATCGGGAAACAAAAGACGAGACTTTGGCCAACACATGTGACATGACTTTGCATGATACACCTCACCTTTATGGACTACAACTCCTAGCAGGCTGCTTTCAGGGAAGTTTCACAACCACTGGAAGGTCATAGGTTACGGGTCACAAGGGTCTCTACAGGTCGGGGAAGGATTCTTCCCTGGGTTTGGCCAATTCCATGAGTCTTGTATGGTATTATTGCCTTCCTCTGGATCTACACTACAGGATTAATAGGTTGGACTTATCTACTGTAACACTATGGATTTCTATGAGGCAAATATTTTTAGACCTGGAATAGCCTCCAAATTTTGTTTATGTGAATATAAGACCAGTTATGGGGAAACTAGTTAACCATTCAGGCACAAATTCTTAACTGTTATACTATAAAATAAGTTTTACATGGACTTGTCCAACAGATAATCCTGACACAAAAACAGAAGTCCTGCTCCCCCCCCCCACTTAAATGGAATGACGGTCAAACATGCCCCCCCCCCCTTCGATTCATTCAGTAGAAGAACATCTTCACCAGTCCACAGATGATGAATGGAGGGGCAGAAATCGCGTGTCACCACCATCTCATTCAAATGGGGGATCATGGGACTTGTCTATAATATATAAGTGGGGGGGGGCAGTGACTAGATCCCCAGAGATCACTTACCAGCTACGCTATGGAGAGGAAGACTAGTTCTACTTCAAAGTGATACTTGGGTTGAAAGAATATGACTCAGCAGCATATTTAGGATTTTACTTCAGTATTTCAATATTGAAAGTCAATGTTCATTAAAATAATTACATAGCATTTTACTGTTGTGAACATTTAGCTGGGTTTCTCTTCTGTAGATGCTCGTGCTCACACTCCCTGCAGCTTCCTTTACCTTTCTGCAGAGAAGCAGCCTGATAACTCAGTGTGGGCCATCCCAGTCATTACAAAAACTCATTCAGGCTGAACAACCGCAAATCAGCTTAACTGAGTGTTTCTAACCAGTTACTAGAAGACAGATAAGTGATACACACTGAGACATCAGGCTGCTGATCTGAAGGATTTCACTGTACACAGGAAAAAGCTGCCTGCAGTGAGTGACGAGGCATCACCTACACAAGAGAAACCAAGCACATTATTTTTTTAAACTATCTTCTTGCTATGAAGTTTATATGGTTACTTAGTGGTTTGATTTGCACAGTGTAACAGATGTCTTAGGGAGATAACAATCTTGATGGATCCCAATAATTTTAATGTAGTCTATCAGGGTTCTGGGGTTCTTGATGTTTTTGCGATTAGGCCATAATGTGAATAGGCCCCGAGCTGCATCGGCTCCACTTACCATTTACATAAAGTTCCATATAACATTTTGGCATTTTACTTTACAAATTGTTATTCTAGGTTTAACTGCATCTATTGTGAGAGCTGATACATTATCCTATTAGTTTGCAATATATCAGCCTTTATATAAGTAGCATGAAAGCAATATGGGAAACATGCCTCATTACCTGACTCCACATACTGGTGTTGTACAGAGCCCGTAGCATGTCTGGCCTTTGAATCTCATTGCAGCCATGTTGAAGCATCATCCTGGCCTTAGATTTGTACTTTTTCTGTTCATGCAAAGACCAACGAGTATAGAAAAGACATGTAAGACAGCGCTAGATCCCTCGAAGTGCATCCGAAGGGATGTAGGCGGCGATGCTCCGTGCACTGAGGGTTAACATGGCAAATAATAGGATTTGAGTTCTAATAAAATTTTGACTATTAAAAGAATATTCCGCTGTCTCTTGGAACAATAATGTTAGTTTTATAATTATTTTATATTTTAAAGGTTTTTTTATCAGAATCAGACTTAACTTGATCTTATTGGAATACTTTAGGTTACCCATTGTTTGCCGTGTATATTTCAGAGTACATTCAGCATCCATCCAAGGCTCACTCAAATAACATATGAGACGTTTGAGTGGCAATGTGAAGATAAGACATCCTAGCCTGAAGTCACCCTACAGAGACAAGACGCTGTGGCCACCGGCCACGTATGCTGCCACCACCGGCAGCGCTGTTACCTGACTAATCTGTTCACTTGCACTTTTAGCCAGAAGGTGTCTGGGATCATCCACCACAACGCTGTAATGTGTTTTCTCCTTCTCATGTGCAGCTTTGTATAATTTCTGCTCAGAACAGCACACAGGGTTACAGTATAATAGCAGAACATTTACTTTAGGAATCATTCTTATAAGAGAGATGTTACCTTTGGATTGTAAGATTAAAATAATATTAAGAATTAGCTGCACAACCTTCTGGGCAACTGAGACTTAAAAAATGTAACAATATTAATGATAATAATTGCCACTGATACCTTGAGATTCCACATTTATAGCAACACTTATTGTAGGAGGAATAATAATATGAGAAATATTATTCAAAAAAATTCAAACAACAAATCATCCAAGGAGCTAAACACCATTCTTCAGTAGTTGGACCAGAAATTCCCGGATAGTTCTGACAATGGGTCACGTGCTCCTACTCCTTCTTTCCCTGCTCCCTGATAGACTGATGCATGGACAGAGAAGGAGGAAGCGGTGAGAAGATGGGGACAAAGGTGTCGGCACGTGACCTGTTGTCGGTACCGGCTCGCAGGTGGAGTTCTGGGCAGAGCCGGTCCAGCTGTGAAGGAAGGTTATTTGGCCTCCCTGGATAATCCCAATAACTGCAGCTAATGTTACATTACAACTATAACAATATGATAAAAGGTAAAGAAGACTTTCACATGAAAAAATGTAAAGAAAATTGGGAATATTTTACCAAAAAGATTCAGTAAAAGGAAAACAAAACAATATAATTAGTAAAAACATTGTATATACTTAAAAATCTAAATTAGTGGAATATTTAGCCATTTATTATAACATATGGGCTGGGAGTGGAAGACGAGTGGACCCGTTTAGGTTCTGGTTCGCTGGCTTTGGACGGTAACACCCATGATTATTGCTGGCACCTATTGTTTTACCCCATAACTGCCACAGACAAAGTCTATATTTTCCATCATCAGAGAGAGACAATCCATGGACAAGTGCTGCTGGGCATGTGGCTCCGGCATTGAGATGACACCGGCGCCTTTACCAGCACTAAACGCAGGTGTTACCAACCAACATTATGGGTTTGGATCCACTGATCCGTTTCCATGAATATCTTATACATATTAGGTAAATTATTGAATTCATTTATGGATAACCATTTTAAAATTCCAGTTTCGGATAACAATGTAAACAACTACAACAACCTCAAGGGCTGCTCCTGATGAAAGCTACAAAATTACAACATTAAAAGCAAAGAAAGTTATAAAAATGTTGTAAATGATGAATATTTTGTAGTTAATTGTAACTATTGATGCAGTGATCCTCTCATGTCTATACTTTGTGTGCGGCACCTTACCTCGTTGGCCAGCTGAGTGGCGTACTTGAAGTGGTTAAGCAGAGGAGTATCGGCCGTGTATTTGAACACTGACTTGGTCTTTTCAAAGGCCTGACGATACTTGTACTGAGGAAGAAAGGAGGTAAAATTACTATTCATGTCTTATCCTAAACAAATTCTACACTTCTAGGTGTTCAATCCAAACAACACAGTAACAAACGTCTGCCCGAAGTCCAAGTCTGGGTACGAGGACCCAAAGCCACAATGTGAGGCACAGACTGGAATAGTGGGGTGCAGGTCTTCTCATCACTAGTAACTATCATATGTGGTCACTGGAGTCAGGAAGGAATTATCCCCTGCTATAGGCCTATAGGAATCAGCCGAATGGGATCAGGAGAAGTAGAAGTATAGAATGGACTTGATGGACTACAACAATTCCCTAACATAAGAACTAAATCTTTAGCATATAAAGTTATGGAGTGAGCAGACACAGACCTCTGCTGGATTGTGATCCTCATGAGGTCATAGGTCTACAGTGTATGGACTGACGTTTGCTACTATGGCCATATATGTAGAGAACCCTTGATGTAAACCATGGAGGATGCAGCCAGTGATAATGGAGCCCAGCAAAGGTAATACAAAATGTCATAGAAAATGATAAGCAGGTTATTAGATGACAAATGATATCATTATATATGAAACGGTTCAGGATGTGTCATTGTCCCAGTAGTGGAGGAGAGTTACCCGAAAGTTTGACCGATTGGCTAGTTCAGAAGTCGGGGTCAGGCAGCCAAACCCGCACCTGACCATTGGGTCTATCTAGTTACAGCCACTTCTACACTATATACTGACAGAAGCAGCAGTCCCCAGATTCTGGGTCACAAAAGCCCAATTCTTCATTTCCAACAAGACGAGGCAAGTGATTCAGAAATGGCCGCCTATGATGTGTAGAGTCTGAGGTTTGGTTTCTGGTCCATGTATCCAATGAATTTCCCATGAATGTTACGTAGTTGCACTTTACTTACTCCACTGTAAAGATTTTTGTTTTGTCCTGCGAGTGCGAAATCGGGGGTGTCCCAGGCATAACAGCCGATGCCCTTCAGCCAGGTCAAGTCTTCTTTGTACTTGAACTGCAGGCAAAAATATCAATATTTAGGATTTCATTACAAATAATTCAATTGTTACTTATATTCTTCAATCACAAAATAAATGATTCTAGTGTTACATACAGCCTTACAGATACAGGCAGTCCCCGGGTTACATACAGCCTTACAGATACAGGCAGTCCCCGGGTTACATACAGCCTTACAGATACAGGCAGTCCCCGGGTTACATACAAGATAGGGTCCGGAGGTTTGTTCTTAAGTTGAATTTGTATGTAAGTCGAAACTGTATATTTTATAATGGTAGATCCAGACAAAATTTTTTTTTACCCCAGTGACAATTGGAGTTTCAAATTTTTTTTCTGTAATTGGACCTAGGATTATCAATAAAGCTTCATTACAGACACCTTACAGCTGATCATTGCAGTCTGGGACTAAAGAAAAGCATTCAGAGAGCTTCACCAGAGGTCACAGTAGGCAGAGGGGTCCGTCTGTAACTATGGGTCGTCTGTAAGTCGAGTGTCCTTAAGTAGGGGACCGCCTGTAAAGCCATAATTTGCCTCCTGTGACCTTATCCTCCGTTTCATGTAGGGTTTTTATATATCCCGGGGTGCACCGGCCACGAGGCGAGTTGAGCCTCTTGCCTCAGGCAGCACACCCTGCAGCACAGTGTGGGGCATCATCAGGAGAGAAGTCACCTGCTACACAGCAGGTCCGGTGTCAGCACGGGTGTGATAAACTGCAAGGCCGAGGTTCACCCCTGACCTTAATATGTTACTTACGCAATGTTTTTTGGGGAATGTTATTTGAGTATGTAACAGTGTAAGTAGAATACGGCATGCTATACAGTATTATATATTGTCACTTTTTATGGCGTTCTTTGTTATTTTTTATACAATTGTTTCCAATGAGCCATTAATCTCACAGGTAAGATCCAGTCATCCTCTCCAGATTATTCTCTCTATTTAATTGGCTTTATTTGTGAAGAGCTTTGAACTTGGAGAAGAAGAACACAAATTGAATTTGTTCTGTGGATCGTTGTGCAGATTACTAGTTTGTGCTCAGTAGATAGAAGTTTTGCTAATTTAGTCTCTTGTAGATTTGTAGTGGATGGCACCTGCATTGAAAAGCCGATTCTGAGCAGCATTTTACCATTATGTGGCCCTACCCAAAAAGTGAGGCCACTCGTGAGAAAACCTCCTGCTAGTCTATAGACACAAAGCCCTAGGCGGGTCCTGATTGTGTGACAGCAGAATGCCCCCTGTCAGCGGTGTGCACTGGTGTATGTACAGTTATGGCCGCTGGTTACAGACACCACTGACATATTGGTAAAGCAAACTGAATGGAGCTTAAAAGAATTGTGAAAGTTCTGATTCCCTAAAATTGGTAACAACAATAACTCCTATAAGTATTTCTATAATGAAATGGGAGCAAGGCTGGCGCCAGCACTGGGCGTACCCGGGCAAGTGCCGAGGCCCAGAGCTGCTGGGGGGCCCACATAACTGAATCTCAGTCCCCAACAGCCTAGCAGTACCTGGTGAAGGGTGAGGGGGCAGTATATAGTAGAACTATGATGGGGCTGTATATAAAATAACCATCACAGGGCTCTTTTGAAATGATAAACTAGGGAATATTTGTTTAGTTTCTGAAGTTTTAATGGCGCCACTTGAGTTCACTGCAATGGGGCCCAGTGAGGCAATGTTGCCCTGGGGCCTACTGAAACCTGTAGCCGACCCTGAATGGGAGAATTGTTCTATTCACCATGAGTGGATTTTAATTTAGGCAGTTTGAGCGGTAGCCCAGGGCCCAAGCCTTCCAAGGGGCCCATGGCCACCCAAACCACTCACCAAATTTTATACTGAGAAGGACCTTCACCCATTAAATCTTTATACATCTGTTTCTGCTCTTAATACACATGTACACAAGAGGTCCTCCAAAAGTCCTGAAACCACAGATTGAAAGCCGGTAGAAGGGGCCCGATCCCCTAGAAGTAGGAAGTGATTCCAGGGGCCATAATATTCATACAGTCCACAGCCCATGGGGTCTCCCCCCCCCCCCCCCCCCGTTACTCACATCACTAACGGAGTCTGTGACAGCACGATGATGGTAATACTCAGGGCGGTCGGGGATTGATCTCCAAATACCCAACTGGCTGACGTACTTCTCCTTGTATTTAACCTAAAGTAATAGAAACAGGACAAATCCGGGATTACAGTATGAAACGCCCTACAACATATGACACCATCATTAGATACTGCATATACTCACATCGCTGATGTCATCGGTGACCTTGCGGTGGTACACGATGTCCAGTGCGTCCTTCACGGTGTGGTACTTGCCTTTGGCATTCTCGAAGGTTTCTTTATAACGCAACTAAAAATTGGAAACAAATAGTTAATATTGTAAAAGTAAAGTTTATAGTCGTTGTAGAAGCGTCCGTGGGCGTCGCTCAGACTCACATCGCTGGCGTTCAGGTAGGCCTTCTTGGCTCGCAGAATAATGGGAGTATCAGCCACAGGCGTGTATTTGTGCTTCAGCTTTTCGTATTGGGCTTTGTATTTTTTCTGAAAAAGGAAGGAAATCTTCAGGACATAGAACGACATTTCTGGACAATACATGAGGATAAATTAAGATCAAATTCACAGATATTGTAAAGAGCAGTTCAGACTTTTACGTTTACTATTCTGTATCCAGTCTACTCCCCTTTCCATGAGTCTCTACCTCATGATAATCTAATGTCTAATGGTTTATCAATAGATGGAGGGCAGCATCAGACTACATGGGGAGTGTTTTCTCGTCTGTAGCCATGGAGACACATAGGATGATACTGGACTTGTAGACACAAAATTATCGTCTTGGCTTAAACTTTCTATTTTCGATTGTTATTATCTGAACCCTTTGAATGGATTTTGGATGAGCTTGTTAACCACACCCAGGGCGGCCTTGCAGAGTTGATTGGCTTGGCTGAGCTGAGTGTGTGTTTTGTGGAAAGCTGAGTGGTTTTATCTTGCTTCTGAGCTGAGGGCTTTCATTTGTGGCATGAGTAATAGGTGGACGAGTCCATCAACTGTGAGGGGGCATCCAGGTAAACCTTAGTCAATCCTCAGTTCACTCAGGGCTGGTTATACTTTCTCCTCTCATTTGTAGTACTACTGTCTGTTTGTCTTAGCTGGACCTGTATCCTGAAACCCCTACGGCAGGGGTCTCAAACTCAATTTACCTGGGGGCCGTTGGAGGTAGATTCTGGGTAAGGCTGGGCCGCATCAAGTTTTCCACACAAAATGCGCTTACAAAATATCATTATTCAGATTCAAATGTCACGGCGTCTCCCAGTGCAAGGAAAGCCCCAAGCTGGGAGACGTGTTTTCTCTATGAACGCGTCCTGTGCACCGCACTGAGCCCAGTCAGGGACACTCCATTCCCCCCCCCCCCACCCGGTACTTGCCTCCCCGTGTCCCTCCCATCGAAGAAGATGAAGTTGCCGCTCTGACCTGCACCAAGTGCGTTCAGAGCGGCGACTTCATCTTCTTCAAGTACCGGAGGGAAGGGGATTAACCGGTTACGGGCCCTTTCCTGTTTTTTCATGTCCATTTTTCACTCCCCACCTTCAAAAAGGTTTATTTTTACCCGTAAAGAGCTGTGTGATGGATTGTTTTCTGCGTAACAAATTGCACTTCATAGTGATGGTATTAAATATTCCATGCCGTGTACTCGGAAGCGGGAAAAAAATTCCAAATGCAATGAAAATGCATTTGCGCCATTTTCTTGTGGGCTTGGATATTATGTCTTTCACTGAGCGCCCCAAATGACATGTCTACTTTATTCTTTGGGTCGGTACGATTAAGGGGATACCAAATTTGTATAGGTTTTATAATGTTTTCATACATTTACAAAAATTAAAACCTACTGTACAAAAATATTTTTTTTTATTTTGCCAAATTCTGGCGCTAATAACTTTTTCATACTTTGGTGTACGGAGCTGTGGGTGGTGTCATTTTTTGTGAAATTTGATAATATGTTCAATGATATCATTTTTAGGACTGTACAACCTTTTGATCACTTTTTATAGATTTTTTTTATATTTTTCAAAATGGCAAAAAAGTGCCATTTTCGAATTTGGGCGCTATTTTCCGTAACGGGGTTAAACGCACTGAAAAACCGTCATCATATTTTGATAGATCGGGCATTTTTGGACGCGTCGATACCTGATATGTTTATGATTTTTACTGTTTATTTATATTTATGTCAGTTCTAGGGAAAGGGGGGGGATTTGAAATTTTAGTTTTTTTTATTATTATTTTTTTTTTTTAAACTTTTTTTTATTTTTATTTATACTATTTTTCAGACTCCCTAGGGTACTTTAACCCTAGGTTGTCTGATCGATCCTATCATATACTGCCATACTACAGTATGGCAGTATATGGAGATTTTCCTCCTCATTCATTACAATGTGCTATCAGCACATTGTAATGAAGGGGTTAAAACCTCGGGTCTTCGGAAGACCTGAGGCTACCATGGAGACGGATCTCCGCCCCCCGATGACGTCACGGGGAGCGGTGATCCCAGGTAAGATGGCGGCGCCCATGCGCCGCTATCTTTTTGAGGCTGCCGGCAGCTTTGTCGGCAGCCATCGCTGTGAAAGCACCCGCGATCGGTGTGAAAAGCACCCGCGATCGGTGCTAGCAGCAATATGCAGCAAAGACTTACCGGCTATGGAGAGGGCTCAGCCCGTGAGCCCTCTCCATGCAGCGCGACCAGGTGGGGGCCGCAAAATATTGTCCCGCGGGCCGCAGTTGGCCCGCGGGCCGCGAGTTTGAGACCCCTGCCCTACGGGAATCTGTATCTTGCCTGATCAGGAACCCCAAACCTGTACCTCAGCCTTTATCCTGCCTCATCCGGAACCCTGTATTCTGCCTGATCTAGATCCCTGAGCTTGTATGTGAGTCAGAATCCTGCCTCATCTGGAACCTTGAACCCCAACCAGATCCGAAAGCAGAGCCTGTATATGAGTCAGGATCCTGTCGCTTGATCCATAACGATGAATTTGTAACTGACCTGAAACCCTGAAACCTTTTGTCTTAATATTTATCTGTCTGCCTCTCTGTTCATTTTCCTTATTTTCTGAGCACATTCTGATAGGAGGGATTGTCGACCAGTAGTCCTTTACCACTAGGGTTTGCAAGGTCATTAGGTAGGGAATTGCACCACTTTCTCTCCCTTGAAAGTTATCCAGTTGTGTTAATGAATTAGAGCTTCTCTTAAATATTGGACTTTATAGCTGTTTTATCTAATAATCTTACCTCGCTGACTAAATCCTTGACATGCTTGGCCAGTGTGAGGGCTGGGGTCTTCCCATCTGCATGATGATGGGGTCTTTCTTTGGTTGCAACCTCAACATACAGATACTAGGAAGAAAATGCATAAAATATATTTATTACAGATCTATATCTTAATGATCCAAATGTTTTTCATGAATGACAATATTTTAGATGATGTCACCTGGCTCTGAATTTCTTGTCCTTTCTTTGCTCTGAGGAAGTCGGGAGTATCCAGAACCGATAGATAGATAGATAGATAGATAGATATGAGATAGATAGATAGATATGAGATAGATAGATCCTGGGTTCGAATCCCAAGGTCAACATCTGCCAAGAGTTTGTATGCTCTCTCCGTGTTTGGGCGAGTTTCCTCCAGGTCCTCCGGTTTCCTCCCACACTCCAAAACATACTGTTAGGTTGTTTTAGATTGTGAGCCCCATTGGGGACAGGGACCGATTTGCCATGCTTTGTGCAGAGCTGCGTAATCTGTGTGCGCTATATAAATAATAATAATAATTATAGATATATAGATATGAGATAGATATATAACATCCTAAAAAAAGCAGGACACCAGGGTGACCATAAAATAAGATTGTGAACTTTTATTCCAACATCAGAGGAACTTTTTAGCTCATTTTGAGCGTTTTTCAAGCTATATGTACAGATGGGACTATCTATCCCTCTATGGAAAACCACCCAATGTGTTTATTGTCCAGGAAAACAAAAGTTAAAGACAGGATCCAAATTTGCCCAATCTGGGCCAGTTTACATTGTGGTGGGTGCCCGCAATAGAAAGATCCTAGTTGCACGGCTCCAGGAAGATACAACTGAGGGAAAGGCAGCAGCGGCATAGTAATCCAGTGAATCAGGGAGTTTCTATATTCCAGATATATGGATTAAAATGGGGTTGCTGTTTTTTTTCTCCATCGAACCAATGTATTTATCAGGAACCTCATCTCAGAGGAAAAGAGAAGTTCTAACTCTGGAGGACCAGGCACTTAATGGAATCCCTATTGATTTCAGTTGGAACAGTGTAATACTTCACTTGCCCTGCGGGAGTGCTGTAGGGAAGTGAAACACTTGCTTAAAGGGCATCTACCACCAGGATGAAGGACTGCATGCAAATGAGCCTTAGGGGCTCCATGGGCTTATGTGTCAATGGAGCCTGGAGCCCCTCAAGCTCATTTGCATACAGTCCTTCATCCTGGTGGTAGATGCCCTTTAGAGGGTCTCCAAACGATCACACCCGTTATGTGGGAGTCCCAGAAATGAGACATCATGAGATTATTTTTGGGCAGAAATTCCTCCTATAAAAGGGATCTCCTACAATATGATTATCCCATAGGATAGATGATCTACTTATGTTATAGGGCAGGAAACTCGGTGACCCTTTTAGAGGAGACAGATGTCCTCTGATGCGTTAGTATACACACCCCTGTTTTATATGTATTTGTATATTAATTACTGGCCATAAAACAATATAACTATAAAATGTGTACACAGACAGGACAGGGGAACCCTCTGTGTCCCAGACAGGAAGGCCGAGTCATAGAGAACAGAGAAAGTGAATCCGCCATGTCTAAAAGACATATCAACCAATCACAGCTCCGCTTTCATTTTACATTCTGTCCTTGAAAAATAGAAGCTGTGCTGCAATTGGTCACTAGGGGCATTCACCTCCTAACCCAAAATAATGATGAAATAGTGACCTCTCGCTTTTACTTTTTACTCACTGATATCACATTAATACAGGGAGGAAACCTCGAAGGATAAAAACTTGTGGATCGTGTAATTCAAGTTCTGGATTTTGTTGGAATTCCTCCGTGAATTCCTTTAAGGGAGTACTTTGAGACTGGATTAATAAGTGACTTTCTTATCTCTTAAACATGGACGCTCAGAGATTAGGAGATCTTAACGAGGCACCAAGTACAAACAGGCAGCGAAGTGAAGGAAACGTGGCCGGATTCTTATACACAGGTAAAAATGCAGAGTCAATTCATTGCAGGAAAAAAAAAATGTTCCGTCACAATCCATCCTAATAAATCAGGGACATTACTCATAGATCCAGGCACCGGGACTGTGGTAATCTTCTTATATTTGTTATCCACGGTCTCCTTCCTTCCAAAATATACTATTAAATTATGATAATGAGTCTAAAGGGCTCTGGGGGCGTTATGAGAGCCCTTTCATGCTGTAGCTTCACTGGCTGTTACACTGTCTCCCCTCCATCTTAGCACTTCCTCCTCCCTCTGCCTGATGTAACCTCACACAGTGGTGCTCATCCACATTGTAACAGCCTGTGAATCTACAGCACAGAGCGTCTCTGCTAACACCCACCAGGAGAGCTTCAGACTCATTAGCATAATTTTACAAAAATTTATTTTAGAAGGAAGGAGGCCATGGATAATAAATATAAGAAGGATTACAGCAGTCATGGTGCCTGGATCTATGATCATGGTAGATTTCCTTTAGTATATTTTTATACGGTTTATTTCATGCTGCCCCAAATCGTCTGTGTGAAACCATAAAATTATCTCACTAGGGGGAGCTCATGAGCCTACTGAATACATATTAAACAATGAACTCCATCATGATACAGTATACAATAAGCTCTTGATCTCCACCTAGTGGTGGCTGCCGAGGTTTATCATTGGTCTCTATGGAACACATTTATCACGGCTTGTATGCCTAAAAACCAATTCCTAGTGCAGTGCTGGGAATTGCGACTTCTGGACCCAATAGGCAGAGAGGAGATCCCAATATCTGCAGGGTTGATTTGGTGCTCCATCATAAAAAAATATGGCGCCCGTAAATTAAAAACCATACTTGCGGCAGTTGGCAAGTATGAAAGTATATTATAGTATAGTGTGTTTGTTGTAGAATGTTTCAGGAGTATATATATATATATATATATATATATATATAGATGCTGCAGCAGATAGCAAGTTTCTATCTCAACATATGCGATTGAGAGCACTACCACTTAATCATGCTGTATATGATCTTGCTCACGTTTCCGAATGAGAGAGAGAGGACATACACAGTCAAAAGCTGCTGCAGCTAATAGTAAGTTTTCTATCTCACCCAAACTACGTTATTCCTATCAGAACAGTTCAAAACGTTTCTAAAATGCTCTCTTTGATCCTGCTTATGTTTCTGTCAGTAAGAGGAGTGGTGTAGGCATAGACCGAGGCTGCAGAAGGTAATATTAAAGGGGTATTCTAGGAATAAGTATAATTCATATACAAATTGGACCTTAAAATATAAGTTAATATGCAAGTGCAGTGCATCCAGTATGGCCGGTGTTGTGGTGAGACCCATCTAAGTGAGGCAATGTGCAGTGATGGCAGTTACACATCATTACTATGGTAACACAGCAAGGAGTAGAGCATAAGAGGTAGGACTAGTTACTGAGAACTGGGGATCATGGGACTTGTAGTTTCCAGTGGTGGCCATCTTGGTCATAAAATCAAACTATTTAAGCTCCATTTTGTGACTAATGACATTGAGTTTTGTTTTATACATTTATCTATAGCATTATGAGTTTTGCATCAGACGTTCATATTCCCGGGATAACTCGCCCCAAGTACTTTATTCACATCAGTTCATTTCTATTATGTCCTGTACAATCCTGCCGATTCTTGCTCCTTCAAAAGTAAGTGTTATAGAGTCTCCTCTACTTTCAATGTGCAGTATATCGGAGACATCATAGCAGCTAGCCCCCGCTACCGGTTCTGAGACATCTGATCACTAGAGATCGGGCCTGCAGAGTGGAGAACTACTAAACAATGCAGAATACAAGTCATATAATGTCATATATGATCTTGTAGAGAGAGTTATAGAGAAGGTTTTCTATTTTCTACGATCAGTATATTGGAGACATCATAGCAGCTAGTCCCCAGCCTCCAGCTCCGAGAAAACGTATCATTTGAGATCGGAGGGGAAAACTACTAAACAAAGCAGAATACAAGTCATGTATACACGGCCAGATTGTGTGGTTTGCTCCTGGGGCATGTGCCCCTGGGCCTCCACCAATTTACCCCTATAGGGAGACTATGCCTATTGAATTGAGTACATACTATGGGGGGGGGGGGGCCCTGCCTATTACATGGATCATTGACTAAGGAGGGCCCTACCTATTGCATGGATTAAATGTGTACCCTGTCTGAGCTACATTCAACAGGGATCTCCACCCGATTTTGCTCTCAGGTGCCCCCACCAGCCTTAATCCGGCCCTGGACATATACACACTGTAATACTGATTCATCAAAAGTGAAAGATCATGAAACCCGTTCCCCACCATAGAAATAAAGTTAACAGATAAAGTGAAGGACAGATATTCACCTGGGTCATCACACTGACAGGACGAGAGGGGTCGGCACCTGGGACACGTCACCTCCAGGGACATGTCTTCATCCATCGTTCTTGAAAAGTTTTGTTAGATTGCCACCCACAACAGTCACCACTGGCACAACCAAAAATTCCACATCGTAAAACCAAAACTACGAGATGTGAAGAGCCCTGGAGATCCTGAGCTCCATAAACTTTCCAGTGCCACATAGATTGAAAAATACAGGTCCACACCCGCAAATCTCGGGAACACCCAAGGTGGATCCAGGAGTAAGGATATTAATTCACCAAGAAATAACAAGCAACGGGAGGAGCCTTAGATATCGGGACCTTCCAAGAAGCTCTGAGTGCGGTTACAAGTGTTTAACCCCATAAGGAAACAGACACATTTTTACTTTGTTTAGCGTTTTTATTAATTGTGGAGTAAAAAAAAAAAAAAACAGATTTTTTTGGGGCTGTGCAAGACACAGACTTGTGTTTTGTGGGAAGGGTTTCAGTTTCTATTTATGATAATGATTCATTTTCTTATCACTGGATTCCAAGACTGAGAATATTTAATTCTCAATTTCTATAGCTGTGTGTGGGCTTGTCTTTTGCAGGACATATCGCATTTTCTATTCATACTACACCTCAGTAGTTCTGTATTGCATCTTGCCAGACGCAGACTTGTGTTTTGTGGGAAGAGTCTAAGTTAATAATTTCGACAATGATTTCTTTTTCTGTCGTTGAATTCAAAGACATGGTATCATTTCCTTTTCAATCCCTATAGCTGTATGAGGGCTTGTATTTTGCAGGACAAATTGCAGTTTCTATGCCTACTACACCTCAGTATTCCTGCATTGCATTTTGCCAGATGAAGACTTGTGTTTTGTGGGAAGAGTTATAGTTTATATTTACGACATTGATTTGTTTTATTCTCATTAGATTCAAAGAAGGAATATTTTACTTTTCAATCTCTACAGCTGTACGAGGGCTTGTGTTTTGCAGGATAAATTGCAGTTTCTATACCTACTACTCCTTAGTATTTCTGTGTCGCATTTTGCCAGATTAAGATTTCTGTTTTGTGGGAAGAGTTATAGTTTATATTTAAGACATTGATTTGTTTTTTCTCTCATTAGATTCAAAGACTGAATATTTTACTTCAGGGTCATTTTAGGCCCCTCTTTCCTAAGATTATTCCGCCGGCCGAATATTGACATCAGAAGAGTTGAAAGATGTAGCATACCTTTATTTTACCATTCAGATGTGTTGGTCAGTAATCATTACACATTAGAGTCATCTCCAGCTTTATTACACGATGATAGTCCTAATCTGAATCAGATCAGAGGTTTTATTATATTGTATTTTTTTTAATTATTATTATTATTATTATCAAACCCTGGCAGTGGATTTAATAACCTCTGATCAGTATATCTTTCTGAACTTTGCAAATATGACTGGTTTTGTTCCTCGTCTGTAGCCATGCAGTGGTATTTGACTATTATTTATTATGTTATGTTGCTTGTATTTGTTTAAGGCAGATTTTATATTGCATTGCTTTTTGCCAACTGTTGTTATATTGTGTCAGTGAAGGCAGGGCACAACACCAGGTGTCGTGTCCAGAAACAAAGTGACTATTTCAGGGCTTCTAGGGTTTGCTACATGTAAGAAAGCTGCACTTTGAAGTTCCTGGGTCAAAGACAAGCTGGTAAAATAAAGAATTCGCTTCACGACAAAATGCTTGGGACAATCCTTGTGTCACTCATTACCCTTGTAAGACAAGAGGATGGAGAAGTGGGAGGAGATGTTACTACTAAATCAAGAAACTGCGAGAGGATGAGGAGAGAAAATTGTGATGAAGACCACGGAAGATATAAAAGTTGAGAGGCAAAAAAAGACCTATTGACCATGTACAAAATACTGATTGTCACACATCATGGGATTGCCACAGTACAACCGATCAATTTGGTCTTTATTTCTTCAAAATCCGTCAACCGGTTCAAAAGATATGGCCTCCGGAAGTTTAATATGTGATTTAGCGAGTACTAAAGAAGGGGGCGGTTTATTTATAGAGACACACCCCTAAAAAAAGGTTACCGCCCTCTTTACTATATAGCGCTAAGTCACATTTATACTTCCAAGAGCCATATCTCTTGAATGGGTTGGCGGATTTTAGAAAAACCAACACCAAATTGATCAGGAGAACAGAGGCAATGACATGAGGTAAGTTATTTGGGGCATTATTCTTAGTGACAGATCCTCCTTGAAGAAACCCAAATGGAGAGAATCCATGAAATAGTCATACACCTTTACGAATTTGATCATAAAGAGCCTGCTGTTTTTGAGATATACAGTATTTTACCTGAGGCCACTTTACAAGAATTCACAAGCCTGAAATAGGAAAAACCCAAGCCCCGGAAGTGTGAGATCATAATTTGTACATCAACCACACTTTTTAAATTCTCTATTGCTTTGTCAACATCAATTATTTTTATCCACCTCCATTTATACATTAACTTGTTTAATAGGGGGAATGTATTTAGTTGATAATGGAGAGTCCTAGTCCTGGAGGTAGATACTAAAGGTCTGCAAACACAAAAAAAAAAAAAAAAGTCATAAAAATCTATTCTATCCCCTTGAGTAGAAGGTTAGTTTCCATTTTTATGCTTTTTTTCTTCCTTTCCAGCCATCAAGAACCATAACTTTTCTTTTAATGTTTTCCATTAATAAATAAATAAATAAATAAATATAATGTGTGGGATTGTTTTTTTTTCCTATTCAGAGTTTTATGGAATTTGTATAATAACAAGGCTATAATGAAATTAAACAATGGCATGGCAATAGTATGACACCAGTACAGCGTCAGTTGAGGCCAGATATAACCAATTACCATATATAAAATTAGACGGGGTTTGTTTTTTGCAGGACAAGTTCTATTTTTTTAAGGCATTCTTCAATAATGTATTGCAAAATGAGGTAAAACCCAAAATCTATATAATAAACACTCCACACACAGTACAACGCACAGTACAACACACCAGTAGAATGCCAGTTGAGGCCAGAAATAACCATTGGCCATACATAAAATTAGACGGGTTTGTTTTTTGCAGGACAAGTTCTATATTTTTAAAGGCATTCTTCAATAATGTATTGCAAAAATGGGGTAAAAATCAATATGTATAATAATACTAAACACTCCACCATCATTTTTAGGGCTTTTTTTATGATTCCCCTTATTCTTTGGGTCAGAAAGAACACAGTAATACCATAGTAGTATTTTATGGCTCATTATTTAAAATGTTATGGAGATGCAAAGACATTTGTATGGGTTCTTTTTTGCAGGATGTTCCGTAGACGATTGATGACGACTATTATAAATAATAATAATAATATTATTATGACCTTTTGTCACGTGTCAGTGCTAAAACACCACCAGGACCCTCCCGATGTGGTAGAATATAACTGAATAGTCCCTTTGCACGCACTTAATGTATTTATTTACTGAAAAAAGTGAAGGTCATCCTGTAGGATAACAAGAATATTCAGGAAAAAAAACCTCTTCAATGGAAAAGTTTGTCCACAGGTTGTAAAACATTGCTGTTTTTTTCCAAAAACAGCGCCACACTAGACCATGGTGGATGCCGGTATTGCACATTAGCTATATATGAGATGAATGGAGCTTTCTTGCAATTCCATGGTCTGCCCATAGTCAGGTGTGGCGCCGTTTCTGTAAAAAAAAAATCAACCATTTTTTTAAACCTCCAGACACCCCCTTTAAATAGGTCCTGGATTCAAGAAGGCCCAGCTATAGGTATTTTATGGGAATGCTACATCCCAAATTATACATCACATGGAATCGGCCGTGAGAGATCTCCCGTAGGGCTCGCTATTCCTGATAGACCGGTTACGACAATAGCTTGGATCATTAAGGTAGGACTCTGGGCACATGACCAACCTAATAAAAAGCGAGCGGCAGGGTGATTGTTTTCAATTCCCTGAAGAATGTTCTCGTTGGTCCGGAGCGGCTCAACACTTTTGAGCAGTGGGGGAGGAAGTAAAAAAGTTTATTAAAAACAAATTTCCCACAGATTCGGGGACCGAGAGGATTGGTGGAGGCGGTCTAGCTCGACTTCATGACGGGTTGACTTCATTAGTGTGTTGGATGGCTGCCATGATGATGGAGTTGGTAAAATAAAACTAAAAGTGAAAAAAAAAACATTATGCCGTTTTGTGTACACAGCGTCTGATGGGTCTCTATGGTTACAGACTACAAACAAACCCTGTGTGTTGTCTGATTGGGAGATCATGTGATATTAACTGTTGCGTATCACCGATGGTCGTCAACTTCACAACACTCAGCCAGAAACTTGATACACTCATGTGGGTATGCAAAAAGAGCCCCTCCTCCCCTTAAAGGGATTTCCCAGGATTTTCTTGGTGACCAGGGAACCACTGGCTCTTGATTTCAGTGGTCAGTCTTCTGGCCAATCACTTGTAACCTAAGAGGAAATAACGTCCCACGGTCGTTCTAGACAAGTCCTAAGTTCCAGGGATTGGACGGCCTTTGAAACACCAGAATCGGGAGTTGACAACGGGCAAGCACACCTGTTTTTTCCCCACCACGACGACCCTTAGGGTTTTTTTAATTTAAGGGATCCTCAAAAACCCTTATGGCCCGCCTAGGGAACTGATACTTCAAAATGCTTTCCCCACCCACCCGACTTCCGGGAAATCGGCTCAACCAACCCGTACCAGGATGCACCTTTCCTCTGTTATTCCTCCTGGTTACTGTAGGAACAAATTGTTACTGCTTTCACTATAAAAGGGTGTGTGACCCTGCACAGGGACAGTGTCGAAGTATGTGGGGACACACCCATTTCCTGGGTGGCCATGATAGATAAAATTTTACAGTAGGAATAACAGAGGAACGGCACAACCCAGAGTTATAAGAAAATATGTTCCTGAATTATTAGTTCACAAAGAAGACAATTTTTTTACTAAAACAGACATGCCAGGAGAGGTTGGAGTTCCCCTTTAAGGACCTGCATCATGTGAAATCATTCTCCATTATCTGATGACAATGTCATTTGTGGATCAGCAACCCGCTTAGGTCACTTGCCACTCATTAAAAAGCATCTACCACCACGATGGAGAACTCTATGCAAATGAGCCTCTGTAAGTCTGGAGCCCGTCTGTAAGTCTGGAGCCCGTCTGTAAGTCTGGAGCCCGTCTGTAAGTCTGGAGCCCCTCTCTAAGTCTGGAGCCCGTCTGTAAGTCTGGAGCCCCTCTCTAAGTCTGGAGCCCCTCTGTAAGTCTGGAGCCCCTCTGGCTCATTTGCATACAGTCTTTCATCCTGGTGGTAGATCCCCTTTATAGAGTGTGAGGATGTTGGATAGCGAGTCTGGAAACCTCCCCCGTGATAATTATTGTAGAAACCTCTCAGAGATTCCGGCTCGATGATCGGTGAACATGTAATTATATCTATGGAGCTCAGAAGAAAAGCCAAACCCATGATTTAAAAGGGTAACAAACACCCCTTTAAGCCACATAGCTAGAGTTTGGGTCGGTTTATAATTAGTAATGTAGTAGGAAGTCATTCTTCATCGACTGGGCCAAAAACGATGCAGAGACACTCCAAGTGCTGTATAAAATTTACATTAAAACCTATTTAGATGACATTAGTGGGGCTTGTTTTTTGTGTGATAAGTTGAATTTTTCAATAGAACCATTTTAGGTACCACAAACTAATTTATTACATTTTAGTTACTCTTTTTAGTCAGGACTTAATGAGAAAAAAAAAAAGTTTAACTTTATTTAAAAAATTTTTTTGCACCTTATGTACTGTGTAGCGTGGTTCACATTACTGCTATCGCAATTACATACTATAATTTGCACCTAAAGCCAGTTATATATGTGGGGCGGGCCGAAGTTTTTATTGGAACATTTTTTTTTTGTTGTTTTGAATATAATAAGACCTCAAGTCATTCTGTTTTTGTTTCTTTACCACTTTCAGCATGAGGCCTAAAGAATTTTTAAAGTGTTTTTATTGTTTTAAACTAGTAAATCTTATCTTGTAATGGGAAAATGGGAGGCTAGCGCAGCAGATTGTCGGCTCTATGTTCTAGTTTCGGCACGCTTTTTTTAATATGACTTAGGGGAAGGCAGCAGAAAAATCTTCTACAGCCAGTAATTAAAGGTGATGTCTGGTTTGAAAAAAAAAATATTTTTAATACAAATAAAATACAAGTTATGATTTACAGACAACCGATTTGAGTCCTCTATTCAAGGTCCTCATTGATTGGCGAAAATGAAAAAAAAGTTTATGCAGAACTTCTCTCTGGAGGACCAATGTGTAATACTTCATATATCCTGCGGGGGCACTGCAGGAAAACCCGAACGTGCGGATTTGCCCGCCGATTGTTGGTAATCACAGCAGGCGGATACTGTGTGATCAGTTTACTACTTCGAGGATGAAAGCATCTGCCAAAATAAGTGAACCCTTTAAATTAAAGGGATCAGTTACTTTCTAATATCTGTGCTATTATTATTAGTTCACATCGTTCCACTTCACTATTCAGCAAATACCTTGGCATATGTAAAGTGATAGGAGGCTTCAGCAGGAGGGGGGCGTGAAGACTTTTTCAAACTAGGCCAATACACTAGTTAATTCTTCACTTACGCCTGTGAACGTGTCTGAACAGACCGCGCTGTGATATTACACAACAGCCGTCACCGCTCACCACCCAAGCCCCGAGGCTGTGAACTTAGTAAACAGGAGACAGTATTGATCCCGGTCATCGCCAATGGCCACACTTTTCCGCCGTAGAAAATTCTGCCAGTATCTTTCCACCCACGGAGGGACTACAAAGCCCAGCAATCCTGGCTACATAACATAATGGATATAATTATGTACATGTATCATATGTGTAGAATCCTTAAAGGCGAGTATTAGGGAGACAAGACAGAACACAGAACATAGAACATTCCAAGAGAAGTGTCAACTTAGTGCAACATAGTCGCAGCTGTAAAGAGGAACACTGGTGGCTCCTAAATTTTTGGGGTACCAAAATTGTTGAATATTAATTAAATTCGGAGTAAAGATAGTAAGGTGTAGTAGTTAGAAAGGAGCATCAGTAGTAAGTACTGTTATTTCCCATAGCAGCGTCTATGTTGCTCTGTTATTCCTCCTGGAAACGTAATAGTAGTCAGTTACCATGGACCAGTTCAATAGGGAGTGTTTTACAAATGTATACTACTTTCCATCTTGATTGGATGATCTGTTTTTATTAAAAACCAGGACAGTGACACCTAATTTTGATCATTTCCAGGAGGAATAACAGAGGGAATATCTAAAAACTAAGCCAAAATATGATTTTTGGACCATAAGTCCCACTATACAGCCCAATAAAACGTGTCTTGTGCCAGTTCTGTGAATCTCAGGTGTAAGGGCACATTCACACGATGTGTTTGCGACGCGTTTTTTGATGCATTCCAAAGGCTTCAGCCTTGATCACATGCTAAGGTTACATTACTTTTTTACTACATCTGTTAAAACGCAATGTAACCTTAGCATGTGATCAAGGCTGAAGCCTTTGGAATGTGTCAAAAATGCATTAAAAAACGCGCCGCAAACGCATGGTGTGAACGCGCCCTAAATGTAAAGCCCCTTTAAGTGACACCTACTTGTATAAATGGCTGCTACCACTGCCCATTTCAATAGGCTGCACACTCTTCAGTAACATGCGCTCTGATTGGACGATACATATAGAGACAGGTTCCTTTGTAAAGCGGAATACTGACCCCCATTCTTTAAAGGGGTTTTCCTAAAAGGGCAAAATTTGGCACAAAATATTAGAAAATGTTATAATTACCCCTCCTCTAGCATCTCTGGCTCTGCTGTATGCTGGCCATTGTCCATGACCAGGTGGTTAATGTACATGATATCATGACTTCCATTTTTTTCTTATGTTAGATCACATTTCCAGGAGGAATTACAGAGGAACCTTATAATAAACTCAGAATAAACTAGACTTAACCAGAAGATATCTGGAAAATGCACTTGAATGCTCTTATTTTCGTGACGCATCGAGGAATTTCAGAGCATATCTTTACATTTTTTAAGCCCATTCCCAGGAGGAATTACAGAGGAACTAGATAAAAATTTTCTAAAAAAAAAATAGACTTAACTAGAAGTTTTCTGGAAAATACGCTTGAATGCGCTTGTTTTTGTGACGCATCGGGGAATGTCAGAACATCTTTCAATTGATAAATTAATTCCCAGGGGGAATTACAGAGGAACTTAACCAGAAAAAGGTCACTAAACACGCAGGAATTCAACCTATTTCTATGACTTTGCTCATTGCATCTTGGGTTACATGGCGCGGAGGCCTTGTTTACATAGCATCGCTCTGACAAAGAAACTAAATAGGTCATAAGCAAAGAGACGGGAGCCGAGCTGACAGTCACAGGACAAGTGTGAAGTTAGGATGCCGCAGGTGATGTCACGCTTTATTCTTGACTCAATACATCACCAAGGCGCCAACAGTTACCTAGAGTGAACTTTGGGTAAGAAAAACGCTAAAAATTTAAAGGGATCGTTGAGTCTTAAGAAAAAATCTGATTTATTCTGTAAACAGCGCCACACCGGTCGTGAGGTTGAGTGTGATACTGCACCTCCAGCATTACAAAGGCTGAATTCCACAAACAGAATCTGCAATAGGAAATCAGTATAACCTGTAGCGAAGACCTGGTCTTAAAGGGATTGTCTCATGACGGAGGACCTCGGCGATCTTGAGAAACGGAGGATCCCATCTACCTGTGTTGCACATAGGTGACCCCACTTCATTGATTCTCTATGGGACTGACAGAGAAGAAAGGTTTTCCATGGAAAATGAATGGAGCAGTACGGCGCATGCGCAACACAAGCTCATTATTTCTCTATGGTAATGCCAGAGAAGAAAGATGTCCCATAGACAGTGAATGGAGGAGGTGGATACAAGAATTACGCTTCTTTTAACTCCCTATGTATTGACAGAGAGGAAAGTTTTCCCATAGAGTGAATGGAGCAGCACAACGCATGTGCGACGCCAGTTCATTAATATGCTATGGGATCGAGAGAGAAGTGAATGGCGCAGCACTGTGCATGCGAGACTGACACAGAAGATAGGTTTCCCATAGAAAATGAATGGAGCAACACGGCGCATGCGCGACCCAGTTCATAGATTTACTATGACAATGACAGATAATAAAGATTCCCCACAGAGAGTGAATGGAGCAGGAAGACGCACGCGTGACACTAGTTCCCCATAGCAAATGAGTGGAGCAGGAGGGCGCAAGCGCAACATCATTTCATGGACTTTCTATGGGATTGACAGATAAGAAAGTTGTCACGCAGACAGTGAATGGAGCAGCAGGACGTATGCGTAATGCCAGCTCATTCATTCTCTGTGGGATTGACAGAGAAGATAGTTGTCCCATAAAGAATAAACAGGTCAGCAGGACGCATGCGCTCTGCTGCTTCATTCATTCTGTACAGGATTGACATAGGAGATAGATTTCCTTTGGCAAATGAATGGAGCAGCAAGACGCATGCGCAACGCTAATTCATTTATTCTCTGTAGGGCTGACAGAGAAGAAAGTTGTCCCGTAGAGAGTGAATGAAGCAGCAGGGCGCATGCGCGACAGCAGAAAGGCAAGACCCTGATCTAAGAATATTTGGGGGTCACAACACTCTGACCCCATCAAGTGTACAGAAGGTTATCTCCCAGCTTGTGGACAGTTGAAAAAGTGGCATGTACAGCGCTCGCCACCCAAAAGGGAGGGGTTTAGCGCTATCCATATAGGGTGTGGCTTATAGAGGGCGTGGCCTGTATGGAAACTCTACCAGATGTCAGCAGATATGGCTCTAGGTTACACTTTCCTCATTGAGGAACAGGGTACAAGTAATACTAATAATACGGCCCCATCACTAAAATACACAGACCCACGTTGTACATTGAGTACCGCCACAATATGCACCTTATAGACTCAGTATATAGCAGTGGCCAGCACAATGCACCAGGTGGATACTATCACAAGAGTGCGGTGACCCTGGTATTGACGCAGTGACTCACACATAAACCCGTCATATAGTAACAAACTACATTCCTGTGCTCATCCATCTGCTGTCCAGTTGAGTCATTTCCGTTCCTCGGAAAGCTGGGTGACCATTAAAACTGCCATATGGGATTTTACTCAGCTTTCTTGGAACCCTAAATGACAGATCACTTTATGGCGCCGTTTATCATCCTATATAAGACAGACTGGTCTTGGGAAAGCTGAGTAGTTCAGTAAGAGGGCTGCAACCCAGCTTTCCCATATACGGATATGATAAAAGAAGATTAATGGTGGTTGTTTATCTAGAACAGCGGCATCTGCTATATACACAAGAACATATAGATTGCCCTAGGGGCGTACTCACCATTCTCTGTAGGTTTATGCACCACTAGGGGTCCGCTACCCAGACAGGGGTTGGATTTCCTCCTTATAGCCACTCTCCTAAATCCCTCGGAGCTCATGGCGACGATAAGAAAGTATTAGCAAAATCCAGGCAGATTAAAATCCCCGCTTCCCACCAGAGTCTAAATCCAGGGGGGTCTCCCGGTAGAAATCCTCAATAGACATTCCCTGTAAACCGAGACAACTCCTCACAACACTATGCAATGATCTGCAGCTGCTGCAGACTGAGCCAGTGAGAGTGACAACCCCAAGGGCGGAATGCATGACCACACCCCCTTTCCTTAGCCCCGCCCTCACCTGCAGGACACCACTCACCTGGGTATCACCGCTCTGCTATGACCTATGTAGTGTGCAGCGGTTGCTACGGCTGAGTCTTTCCAAATATAGAACAAGATTCACACTGCGCTTTCCTGTGAAAGCAAGAACGAAGCCATAGCAAACATTTTAGGTGTCGACGAGCCACTTTTTGTCTGTCCGGGGTCAAACTGATACCAAAAAATTATTACTATTTATTTTCAGTGCAAAGTGCAAAGTTTATCAGTAGGTGTTTTTCGTATTATTGAATATAGTTCGTTTTTGTGGAAAAAAAAATACAGAAATTTTTAAGTAATAAAATATCCAAGATGGCTGAAAAATGAATCATCCACCCACTTACATTGGCTACCATAAAGTGAAATTGCTGTGATTTTTACCGTTGCTTTGGGTTGCCATGTTGCCCCGTCATGTCATGTGATGCGTTGTATCGTTACTCAGTCGTATTACTCCCTAGTAACCTCTTTGATATTAACGTTACCCCTACAACATATCAGAATACCACCTGTCATAGTTTGAGGCACGTCCTAGACGTATCACCCGCGAGATAGTCCAAGGTACCTCTTGTTAAATTTTCTGAAGTATCATCCATACCATAGTCTGAGGTATCTCCCCGCGACAAGAGTCTACATTATCACCCACAATATAATATGAGGTATCAAATACGACATAGTCTGAGGTAGAGTCTGAATTATGACCTGCAACATAGTCTGAGGTATTACCCGTGACAGAGTCTGAGGTATCCCCCACAACATATTCTGAGGTATCACCCGAGACATAGCTGAGGTATCACCCAGGACATAGTCTGAGGAATCACCTGCAACATAACCTGAGGTATTACCAGCGACAGGGTTTGAGGTACCCCCCACAACATATTCTGAGGTATCACCCGAAACGTAGTTGAGGTATCACCCAGGACATAGTCTGAGGAATCACCTGCGACATAATCTGAGGTATTACCAGCGACAGGGTTTGAGGTATCACCAGCAACATATTCTGAGGGATCACCCGAGGCGTAGTTGAGATATCACCCAGGACATAGTATGAGGAATCACCTGCGACAGAGTCTGAATTATCACCTGCGACATAATCTGAGGTATCACCAGCAACATATTCTGAGGTATCACTCGAAACGTAGTTGAGGTATCACCCAGGACATAGTCTGAGGAATCACCTGCAACATAATCTGAGGTATTACCAGCAACAGAGTCTGAGGTAGCCCCCACAACATATTCTGAGGTATCATATGAAACGTAGTTGAGGTATCACCCAGGACACAGTCTGAGGAATCACCTGCGACAGAGTCTGAATTATCACCTACGACATAATCTGAGGTATTACCTGCAACAGAGTCTGAGGTATCCTCCGCAACATATTCTGAGGTATCACCTGAGACATAGTCAAGGTATCACCCAGGACATGGTATGAGGAATCACCTGCGACAAAGTCTAAAGTACCACCCATGACAGAGTCTGAGGTATTACCCATGACAGAATTTGAGGCATCATCCACAATATAGTTTGAGCTATCAAATACGACATAGTCTGAGGTAGATGTCTCTCTGCGACAGATTCTGAATTATCACCTGTGACAAAGTCTGAAGTACCACCCATGGCATAGTCTGAGGTATCACCCATGACAGAGTTTGAGTTGTCACCCTTAACAAAGTCTGAGGTATCACCAACGGCATAGTCTGAGGTATCACCCATGACGGAATTTGAGGCATGGTTCGTAACATAGTCTGAATTACTACTAGTAATAGGACATCTACCACCAGAATGAAGGACTGTATGCAAATGAGCCTGATGGGCTCCAGACTCCATAGGTGTTAATAGAGTCTGGAGCCCCTCAGACTAATTTGCATACAGTCTTTCATCCTTTAAGGGCATCTTCTTCCATCCATTGGCCAGAAACCAAATACATGACAGTTCCTAGATACCAGGCAAAACCATAACGAGACATCATTTATGAAGGATTTTTGACTTAAATTGAGTGAGCACCGGCTTACAATGGAGAGGGGATCCCCACACACCAGAGTGACAGTGTTAGGTCCCCACAAAGAGACAAGCTCGGGACTTCTGAGGGTGGGAGCGACTTCTGCAAAACTGTGAAGTAAAAGTCACACTTAAGGTCACTTCTGCAGTATATTAGTGCAACGATGAGACAGAGCGAGGGGGGGGGGGGGCAATAGCTAAAATTGAGCGTCTGTTTAGAAAAATTGTCCAGATTATTTTTTAGAGACTAGATAGTAAAGAAAATGTAACAAACTGCCCTCTCTCTGCATATGATATGATGTATGTGATTAGATATGTGCGCAGTGTGGTTAGTTCCATTGTCAGTCAATAATATGATATATGAATTGGCTGCAGTGTGGTCAGTTGTGGTGAAAGTATATATATATTATGGTTTTCAGTTGTGTTGTGAGTGGTATATATCATTTAAGAGCATGGTGAGGGACATCATTTTATGCAGTGGACACTATACTGTGGTATACATTGGTATTTTTAGGGGCGCAGTGTGGAAAGGCGTCCAACATGTAGTTGATGACATCTGGGGGTAAATACAGCAGCCATAAGTCATAGGTAGGAAATGTCACCATGCACTTATGTGCTTGAATGATCACAGATGTCACCCGTAAGTTGTATACTGATAGTAGCCCTGTATATATGGATACAGGATAACTGTATTGAGACTGTACATGTATTACAACCACACTGAACTTGTCTAGGGTTGTGTTTGTGTATCCCAGTAATGCTAATGGATGTGTCAGGAGTTGCAGTGAATACAAAGGGAGCTGATCGCTATCACCCAAAAAACCTGTTCCTTTGTGGACACTTCCAGGAATCAATCCCAGACCTGTTGGTGGCAGCTTGGGGACAAGTCATTAGAGTGCATCTACCACCAGGATGAGGGACTGTATGCAAATGAGCCTGAGGGACTCCAGGCTCCATAGGTGTTAATGAAGCCTGGAGCCCCTCAGGCTCATTTGCATACAGTATTTCATCCTGGTGGTAGATGTCCTTTAAATGTAGAATAAGGATGAGACAAGCAAACTTTACTTACCTACATGTAATTCGACACATTCCAGCAGAAATATTCAGTTATCTAATGGCATGACCAACCTGGCCACAGTTTAGTCTCAGTAGTGGAAAAAGTGTTACGTAACAGTCCATTGTACAGATCTCGTAACCTCTGCTATCAGCTAAGACTATTACATAATCAGGGATAGGGAGCAGGTCACATATCCCTGTGAGGGATCATCTACTATATTATATCTCTATGTTCTATATTATGTCTATATGTTCTATATTATGTCTATATATTCTATATTATATCTCTATGTTCTATATTATGTCTATATGATGCAAACATGAATAATTAATGTTGTGCAGAGAATCTGTAAGGAGACCTTCGTGATGAGAAATAGTTACATTTTTACACCTCCATTTTTCTTACGTATAGATCAACGTCCTATAAGTTATATTAGAAGTTGGACACAGGCGATGATTGAAGTGCTGCTCAGTTCCTCAATTTTACCAATATTATCATTTTTAGAACATTTTGGTGCCCCCATGTAACAAAAAAAAAAACTTGTGGATCAGAATGACCTCACACATCACTTGGACATCCATACACAATCACCTATAGATGTAGTTAGGAGTCAATTTGCCTGATTGACTAATTTGAATCTATTAGCCCCAAATTAAATAATTGATTTATTCTCCTTAGTAGAAGGTTAATATCTAAGATCCCATAATCATTTTCACACCCCAATATCCAAAAATTGGATATTTCTGTACTTGATATTGATCATTAAAAAATTTTTTTTAGAAATTTAAAAATGTTTCCCTTAAATTATTTGTATTTTTGTTCTAGCCAAAAAATTGCCACATCTTCGCTTTTTGGTTTCTATATAGGTGAAAAGTATAAAAACCTGTTATTTTTTGAAATTATTGTGTACTTAATTATTATTTTAATATACAAATCAGAGAAAATGTTGAATATGAATATATGAATATAATTAAATTTTTTTAGGTTTTCTATTTTTTTAGGTTTTCTTTGCCTGCTGTATTGATCCTTAGCAGTACCGGATATTTGGCAAAAAAAAATTGATGACTTAACTATTGATTTTCTGTTTATTAGTGAAAATATATTTATAATTTTTCTGCTTTTAGATCAGATTTTTTTTTTACAAAAAAAATTAAATACAAAAAACTAAAAATTGTGCCATGATCCAACAGTATTATGTAAATGTCATCCCATCATGGAACACAGCGTAACATCGGCAACATTCTTCTTTATAGTTTTAATATTAATTTTTTTTATTGGGTTTACTAATTATTGTAAAAAAAAATTTGAAATCAGTTCGAAAAGTTGCTAGATTTTTTTTTTTGTTTTAAGAGAAAAAAAATAATGGCGTACAATGATGACAGGATGAAAAAAGTATGGACCATAATTCCCATACTTCCCAAGATCTGTCTACAGGTTCTTACCATGTACTTTTAAAAAACAAATAAATGTAATATTTATCGAACTCTAAAAATAAATGTTTTTTTATAAAATTTTTATAGAAAACTTTTTTTATATAAAAAAAATTTAATTTTAATTTTTTTTTTTTTTTTTTAAATGGCATTAGACATTACAAGATTTTGTGTGTAAATAAGTATTCGAGCTACATACAGACTTTTTAGGTGATATGCAAAATCGGCGGCGTCATTGTACTTACGGTAACTTCTATTTTAAATACCATATTAATGGGAAAATAAATTAAAACAATCTACGAATAATTTAATATGACCCTGATACTATAGAGAGATTATGGGGGACATTGATTATAGTTTTTTTTAGACAGTTTTTGCAGTTTTTTTGGCGTAATTTTTTGGCACAGTTAGTAATTACTAACTCAGGGACTCAAAACCACTAAGTGCCGGACTTTCGCACCCTAGAGACAAATTTGTCTCTAATTTGCGACTTTTTTGGGTGCGAAAGTCCGGCACTTAGTGGTTTTGAGTCCCTGTGCCTTATATATGACATAGTGAGAAGCTGCTATACAGATATTTGTAGCATCTATCACTAATTTGCGCCTAAAAATGCGCAAAAATTTACCTACTCTGAGCAGGTGCACTTGAAAAAAAAAACTCAATTTTCATTACTGATAACAAAGGTTTTCACTTCCCAAATGAATAATTCCCTCTATACAACATGGAAAATCCTTCAGCTCAGTTTAAAAATGTAAAATTTCTCCAGTAACGACTTCATCATTGTCTATGGGATCATCTCTGGGAGTGATTATTGTCTTATTGTACAGATCTGAGAATATTATCAGTCTCCATTTCATGTAAATTATAATAAAAAAGGAAAAAACTCATTTCAGCAAGAATTTTTTTAATTTTTTTTTTCCCTCTCTGTAACTTTTAGTCCCTGCAGTTATATCACAATGATAGTTTTTGTGCAGAGATGAAGCCCTGAACGTTCCGTCACATTTTCTCAGTCTCCTTTCATTATTAGTCACACATGAGATCTAACAATTTGAGACAAATTTGGCGCTAATTTCGGTGCAAATGAACGGGACATGAGACAATTCCAAAGTGCATTTACTAAGGCAGAACCAGATCCATCATAGATCAGGAGCCAAAAAGAAGAGCAAACCAGGCGAACCTGAGACCCCCTAAGATTAATGTCCCCCTATAACTTTATCCGTCACCTGTAGGAGAATGAGCTTGGATTTTTTTTTTTTTTTTTTGTCGTGATCGTAGTTAATGGTAGCGAATAGTTGGATTCTTTTATTAATCAAGTAATGAAGTCATTTAATTAATTTTGTAATAAAATAATAAAAATAACCAAAAACTTTATGTAATGGGAAAGGAAGGTAGAACTCTCCATTCCGGTAATATTTCCGGGAAGTTTTATTAATTTATTTTGTATATACATTTTTCATAGTAGCAGTAGATAGATTCGGATATAAACTAAATTTTGTCATTTCGAGGCCTTTTTTTTTGTCTTACAAAGGTTTTTTTTTGTTCCAGAAAAGTTTTTACGGCAGATCGGACCCCGGCCATTTCCCTTTCTATGTGGTAGAAACTTTCGTTGATGTTTATTTTAACAGGCTTTGGTCTATTTTTAGTTTTTAATGGCAGCAGAATGTATATTGGTTCCTATAAAATTTTGATTTTTTTTTTTTTTATTATTATTATATTTTTGGATTTTTTTTTGAAAATTGTACTGCATTTTAGTTGAGAGAGATGGGGTTCATAGCTACATAACAGATAGATTGATAGATAACCTCAGCGAATCAAAGGCTGAGAGACACGTAACATATAAGGGACTACTATAACCCCCAACACCCCTGCACCCCCATCATTCTGCACCTCATGTCTTCCATCCCTCACCCAATTTCCCACAATCCCCTTTTCTCCATACTAGAATAGAAACTAGAATATTCTCCAAACTAGATAGATATATAGATGGATTGACAATAGATACCGCCCCCACCCCATCACTCTTCACCTCGTGTCTCCCATCCTTCACCCCGTCTACCACAATCCCCTTTTCTCCAAATGCTTTGGCAATGCTAATTTTGATTTGGTCCTGTCAATAAAGCTTTGTTGAATTGAATTGAATGAGCAGCACACCAAATATTAATGGGGAAAAAAAACGGTGGTCTGTAATGCAACATTTCGGCAACTTGAGCGCTTGAGCAAGGCTAAGGTATAGCCACAATGTCACATTAAAGACCACCGTTTTTTTTTTTACAATTTATGTTTGAAGCGCGCACCAACTTCCATCATTAAGTTCCCCAATTTTTACTTTGAGTGAACTGCTTGGACTTTCTGAACATAGATAAAGATAGATAAATAGAAGATATATAGATAGATATAGTAGGATAGACCATTGATTGATAAATAGATGAGAGATAGATAGATAGATAGATAGATAGATAGATAGATAGATAGATAGATATGAGATATATATGAGATAGATAGATATGAGATAGATAGATATGAGATAGATAGATAGATATAAGATAGATAGATAGATAGATATGAGATAGATAGATAGATAGATAGATAATCAGACGTCCTCATACCCCAGCACCAGTATCAGACGTCCTCATACCCCAGCACCAGTATCAGACATCCTCATACCCCAGTACCAGTATTAGACATCCTCATACCTCAGCACCAGTATCAGACATCCTCATACCCCAGCACCAGTATCAGACATCCTCATACCTCAGCACCAGTATCAGACGTAACCACACCCCAGCACCAGTATCAGATGCCCCCGTAACCCAGCACCAGTATTAGACATCCTCATACCCCAGCACCAGTATCAGACATCCTCATACCCCAGCACCAGTATCAGACGTCCTCATACCCCAGCGCCAGTATCAGACGTCCTCATACCTCAGCACCAGTATCAGACGTACCCACACCCCAGCACCAGTATCAGACGTCCTCATACCTCAGCACCAGTATCAGACGTACCCACACCCCAGCACCAGTATCAGATGCCCCCATAACCCAGCACCAGTAACAAATGTCCCCATACCCAACATTCCCAAATTTCCTTAGATAATAGAATAAGTACCGGACTTCATCAGACCCTTTTTCTATTCTTAGACCTCACCACAACCCCGCACCAATCCCAGACCTCTCCTTGTCTATGGGCTTGGGTAGATTGTCCACAAAGAACAATGTCACCAAAAATTTCTAGCATCTTCATACCCAACCTGCCCTGGCATATACTCTACTATAATACTTTCAATGTTTTCTCCTGTAGACAAATGAAATTTTGGAGCTGCAGAGGATAAGGATGAAGGAAGAGATCAGAGAGTACAAGTTTCGGGAGGCCAGACTCCTCCAGGATTACACCGAGCTGGAGGAGGAGAACATCACCTTACAGAAATTAGTGTCCACCTTGAAGCAAAACCAAGTAAGTAATCATCAGCCGACAAAACACCATCTATGTATACTGATAGTACAGAACGTTCTCCTAATATACTATGGGTGTGTTGCAGTATGGAGCACTAGGGGCGGGGCTGTGTGGCTAGTAGCAGCAATATTGGTTTATATTTCAGGGGGGCGTGTCCTCACACTGCTGTGCTCTTAGTTCTCTGCATTGAACTGCTCCTCAACCTTTATCCTCTGCTTTGAGTAAAAGTTGTAACATATCAAGAGCACAGACTCTCTCCTCTTTTTTGGGTTCCTTTTGGAGTATTCAACCTGAGGCCCACTACTGTTTTTACTCAGAGTATTAGAGAACTTAAAGCACAGCAGTGTGAGGACACCCCCCTGTGCACCCCCGGCGAAGCTACAAACCTTGAATATAAATCCATATTTCACAGTTCTGCTGCTACTAACAACATACACAAAGGTCTCATTACACATTTCTAGAGTGACAATGCTCAATACTGGCTGCATGGTCATGTCCACCCAAAGATTTCCTTTAGGGCATGGTTAAATTTGCTGAAAACAAAAAATCTTGATGGAGCTTGGTGGAGGCCTTCAATAGACCCTGGGCTATCTACCATTTAAAAGGAATGAGCTCTGGGGAGTGTCCTAACACTGCTGTCCTTTTAGCTTTGACCAGTGTCTTGCTCAAGGCTCTGAGTGAAAGCTGTAGACCAAATATTTGAAATGAGAAGAGAGGAGCCATTATAAGGAATCATAGATGCCTGTGAAGTCAATTTGTAATTTTGGAGATTATAACTTCTTCAGAAAAAATACTTTTTTTTGTTCCAATTTTTTATGGAGTTTTGCTCCTGAGATTGATGAATCATCCAAGGTCGACCTTTTCGAGATTCCTTGCTTGGCACATGTGGACTGATTTGGCAGCTGGATGCCCTTTATAACACACAAGAGTTTAATTAGTAGAAATATCAAATTTCACTCAAAAACTAAGTATCTGTGCCCCCAGAGGAGGACTCCATCCTCAGGAGATATCAATGACTTACCCAATTATCTCCTGTAAATGCACGAGAGCAAAAAAAAAAAAAAAAAATTCAACAAAAAGTCGGAGGGCAGGTAAGCAGAAGAATCTCGAAGAATAGATGGGGGAACATCGGGAGGGAAATTCTCGAGGGATGAAACAAGTTCTAGGAGTAATTGTTGGTGAGGTCATGGTCTCCACAGCCGACCTTGTAGGATCTTCTTTGTACAGAACAAATGGCTCATTAGGTAAATTACTCTGGTTGTATGGAGAACGTCAATTATTTCCCCTCAACGTCATCTGAGGTGGAAAATCTATGTTTGGTTTTCAAAGTGAAGAGTATAATAGGTTCTTCTAAGTGTTTTCTAATTTGTTGGTCTCCTTAGTGGAGACATCATGCAACATACATTTGTTATCATCATGAACTACGGAACCCAAGCAACCAAATGTTGACCAACCCTCAAATTTCAGTAGGACTAGTCCAAAATCAAATCTCAAGTGGGTGTCCTGAATTTTTCCTAGTTGCAGATGAAAGAAGGAATGAAAACTAAGGTTTTCTTTGCCAACCCAAATCCTTTCATTCACGAAGGTGATAGGAAGCCACCATAAGTATCTGGTGGTGACCTTCTTCTTTCGTCTGTCGGAATGAATAGCGGTCAGCCAATAGACCCTTGTAGGATGTTCTTTCTGACTCATTACGTAAATGTCTCAGGTCATGTAGGGAACATCAATTACTTCTCCTAAAATAATTGTAAGTGGGAATTCAATGTTTTATACTCAACGTAAAAGTTTTGCCAAATTTGTTGGGTTCCATGGTGGAGACATAGAGCAACCACTATTGGATATTATCAAGAGTCCAGTCCACCAGTAAATGTTGACCAACTCTCTAATTTTGGTGAGACCAGCCCAACAAATCATAATTGGGTGTCCCAAATTCCCCTTAGATGATGATGAAAGTAGGATCGTAAAGTGAGATTTTTCTATCGACCCCCGATTATTTCATTGACAAAGGTGAAAGGCAACCTGGTGGTGATCATCTTCTTCCTGTTATTGAACGAGAACAATGAACCTATGTAGGATCTTCTTTGTTTAGAACAAATTAGATAAATGACCCTGGTTTAACTATTTCTTATTGAAATCATTGGAGGTGGAAAGTCCATGTTCATTACTCAATTAAAAGGGTCATATAGGTTCTTTAAGCGTTTACTAATTTGTTGGTGTCCACGGTGGAGACCTACATTTGTTCTTATGGGGTGTATATAGATTTCTGCTTGTTGCCTGCTGCCCGGTATACAAACTACAGATAAAAGAAAATCCATATTAATATTAACACACAAAATATAAGGTAAAAGAGAAAACAGGCACAAATAGCAAATGTTGCTCCTTTCATGAATTTTAGACAATTTTTGTAGATTAAAGGGTTTGTCTTCTTTTGTGGATGTAGAAATGTTTAGGAGGGAACTTGCTGGGTGTTCTATGTTTTCTATTAATATTGGGCATTGGGGTTTAGACCTGCTCTTTATAGGAGACTCCTGCTCATAATGTGAAGGGTGCACAGCCTAATATTATGTCTATAGGAGAATATGGAAAGGAGACAGCGACATTTCTTCCATATGGACAATCCCAACTCTTTCAAGTCTCCTGCTTCACCGGCTGCTTCTATTATAACCTGGACCACTAGACTCTGGGCCACTCTTTCCTATCTACATTGGGAGAAGATGGAAGAAGGTAAAGCCCCATTGTACTGGAATGGTGATGAGAGTCGGCCCAGGAATAGAGGCTTGTAGAAAATGCCATCTATGTTCCTTATATTCGCTTTTACTCAAAACTTAGGAGAAGACCTGTCAGGTCGATTTGGGACCCCAAACCAACTATAGGTTTGAGAATTATGTAGATGGGAGTTTGATGAGGGATATTAGACTCCTATCAGAAACAACTGCACCAGCGCTTCATCCTGGCTGCGCTGTGCATGCGCTGTACCTACGGCGGTTGCTCCGTGAGGCCGGGGTGTAATACTCTGGCTAGAATATAAATCCATACTTAACAGTCCTGCTGCTACTAACAACAAATGCATTGTTAAGATTACACAGCTTTGTGGGACAATACCTAACACTGTCGGCAGAGAGCACAGCAGTGTGAGGAGAACACAACCCCAGTGTGCTTGAAGAAGCTACTACCAGGAATGTAAATCCATATATCACAGTCCTGCTGCTACTAACGATATATGGTATAGTATACATCCCACTAGGAACAATAGCTAACACCGGTTGCATTTTTGCAATGTTTTTACTGAGAGTTTAAAAAATGTATTTTGTTCCTGGAAATGTAGGATGACAACTAGAGATAAGCGGACCCAATGGTCGGGTTCTAGTTTGGTTATCTGACCTGGACATATTGCCAGATTGTTGGCCGAACAGCAAATCTGGCGCATTGACATCTCCAACAACTAGCCATAGCTATCATAAGCCACGGGTTGTTGTACTTGGGGGCGTCAATTTGCCAAATTGGCTGTTTGGCCGACAAACCGGGTTTAGGTGATCAACCGGAACCCCACCATCGTATCTGCTCATCTCTAGTGACAACCCATACACCTGCATCATACAGATGAGCGATGACATAAAAACATGTTAATACCCCTCACAATTTTATTTTAACCTGCAATAAGAAACAATGGACCCCCTGGGGTCGTATTGGGATAAACTTTCTTTTAGTAGAACCATAGGGGGTCTGGGTGTTACATATGAAATACAGCTGGAAGACTTGAATGAGGCTTAGACATTCCATTAATTATCGAGAGAACCCCCTACTTTATTCCAGCAGGTGGCAGCATCAGAACTAACAATGATTAGACAGAGCGTCACCGCTCGGCCGATAGAATGGATCATGTACAATACATCGAGTGATCTACACACAACACAGACTTGAAAGCCAACAATGTATAACACAATACAACAAGAAAGACATCTATAACACATACTAAGCAGTCATCAAAGATTGGGTCGGTGAAATCTAAGTTGTGTTATATAGAACTGAAAGCCAAAGAGAGAAAATAGGAAAAGATAGCTAGATATGAGATAGATAGATAGATAGATAGATAGATAGATAGATAGGAGAGAGGATAGAGAGGGTAGAAAATGATGGAAACTGGTATACAGAGGCTTAGTGTTGACCTTACGTCGACAGCGGCTGACCACTACGACCTCTGGCTACAACTTGTATTACGCGGTTCACGTAACATTGATTGAGCCTCTATATATCAATAGAGACTCGAAATGATGGAGGAGCCCTTAAAAAATTTCATCACTCCATACAAAACATATAAAGGATTTTGGGATACTAAACCACCCACGGGATTGGTGGTTCCATGTCCAAAAACACCCTATAGGCCCTTTCTTGGTGGTGTTAAAAAATCTAAGCCTTTATACTTACTCGGGTTCCACCACTACCGATACTTGCGCGGCAGTACATTCCCCCCCACCCCACCCCAGCATCGGAGTGCATGCTCCAGAACTTGGCCGCAGTGAAGCCACAAAGTCTAATGAGGCTCGTCTCAGTGAGTATAAAGGTTTAGTTTTTGGGGGATATTTCTGGCTTTGAATCACCAGTCCACAAGGACCTGTGGATGGTTTAGTGTCCCAATCGACCCTGCCAGGTTTCCTACAAAATCAAGATTGTAGATAGGAGCATTTCACGAATATCAGTACCAGAGGCACCTGTCCAGGGGTAAAAAATTCTAAAAAAATAAAATCTTCAGAATATATCTCATTTCAGTTTTTATTTATTTTTTTAAAATAAATATTAACATTAATTCTGTAAACTGTGCACAGTTCTTAACCTTCTCCAGTAGAGAAAATAGAAAATGAATAAATAAAGTAATTCATGGTAACATAAATTACATTAAACAATACAGGTCCCATACATACTGATTGAAAACTAATAAAAAAGGGTTTTAATTGGGCAAAAAATAGGGTAATTCTTCCATAGAATAGGTCCCGTCACACCCTCAGATCAGCCATTCTGAGCAAATGATAAACAGAGAATGCAACAGGAAGCACACAGCTCCATTTCCTGTGTAGTGGTCTGACCTGGGTACTGCAGCGTGGGTTGAGTGGGAAATAAGCTCTAGTGATTCTGGTCAACATATTGAAAAGCGCTGTCTACATCCTATTACATTCTCAGTTCTGCTCAGACCCCCACAATTCCTGTATTAAAGACCTTATGAGTAGGTTACCCATTTTTTAAGGTCAAAAATCCCCTTTATTATACAGTTTGTGTTACGATCAAAATTTGGTTTTATTTAATTTAAAAAAAAATCTGTAATAAAAAAAAATCAAAATATAATTTTATTGTTTTATTGTAACTATTCAGTTATTTTTAAATAATTTTAAAATTAAATTAAATAATTATAAAAAATAATAATATAATATATCATATAAAATAATAATAACAAAAATAATGTCACATGCACAAGAAAAAAAAAATCAACTAATATTTATTGAATATTCGTTAGAGTTACTAGAAAAAAATACTTTTTTTTTAAAGTTTGTGGGATCGGTAGAGACCCATTGGACATGGAACCCAAAATATAATATTTTTGTCGAATTTTTCAAAAATGGTGAACATAGAATTTTTCCAAGCATTTAATTCGAAAACTTTTGAAAATTCTTTGTAATTTCATTCACAATCATAAACAATAATTAAAAAAAAAAGGCTTCAAGGAATAAATATCTCGCAAAAACAATATAAATGTATGGAGTATAGAATATCACCAGGTGAAGACTATGTTATTGTCATCATATCATTCTATAGACAATAAACCAAAAATTAGCAATTCCAAGAACTGAATAAACTATGAGTCTTGCTCCTTGTTTTACCTTCACTCTTTAATTTTTTGTTTTGTGATATAACAGTTTGTGCTACATTCTGCCAGGTCCATGTATCAATGCACTAAAATTATACATTTTTTTAATATATAATAAAGATCCTGTAATACCTCGTTTTTCCTTGAGCAGAGCAAAAAAATTTAAAAAATCGGAATACATTGGGCAAATTTTGTATTCTGTTTAATTCTTTTACATCATAGTAACCCCCTCCCAACTGTTTACCTACTCAGAAATTTACATGTTTTACAGTGTTAAAATTTTTGATTAATTTTGGTTTCTAGGTCCATCAGAAAAATCCTCAGGGGCCGGGACTCCTTTGCTCTGACCCACCATTCTCCTGGGTTCCAGTCTCCTAGTTTAAAGAAAATCTTTCAGGTTGATTGGCAACATTTAACCACCCACAAGTCCTTACAGACCAGTCTATATAAGCTCTGTCCAGATCAGACTTCCCAGGAGGTGATAAAGAGAGACTGCAACAGGAAGCAGACACCTGCATTTCCTGTTTAGTGGTCCGACTCAGGTACTGCAGTTCAGGTCTATTTATTTCAATGACCCACCATTCTCCTGGCTTCTCGTCTACGTGTTTAAAAAAATTAGACATTAAACCACCCACAAGTCTGTATAGACCAGTCTATATGAGCTCTGTCCATGACCACATTAAAAAACCCCAAATTTTTATACTCACCTTGGTGCATAGTGAGTGAAGCTGACGTAGTACACCCTGGCTTCACTGCACAAGCCCCGTGCAATGAATAGTGCTAGCTGACTTCCTTGAGGTTTCCCGAGATGAGATGCCAACACCCAGAGCTCCAATGTGCATTAACAGTAAGTAGGTAAGTACATCTTAACTTTTTTTTTTAATGTGGTCATGAACACAGCTTATATCAACCGATCTAGGACAATAAACCAATAAGGTCCATAAGGATCTGTAGTTGATTTACTGTCCTGAACAAACCTGACAGCTTCTCCTTAAACTTCTAGATGGGCTCAAAATCTAGGTGGTCACGTGACATCAATCATTGACCTCACTACTCACCAAAGAGAAATCGTTACGAACATCTGGCAAAAGTAATCAAGGACACTACGGGAGCGGGGAACTGGAACATGGTACTAAATTTTATCATTCCTAAGTCCCTCCCCTAAAGGATTATCTTTCCTATGTCCTGCCCCCGAGGACTTTCCTTTCCCATGTCCCACCCCCAAGGGGTTTTCTGAGATTCTAAAAAAAACTCTTTAATTACACATTCTGCTGCATTTAAACTTAATTTTCTAACAGACCTTTGTAGAATTTATTTTAACAAAAACTTGAATATTAAAACCCAATCATTTTTACGCTTGAGGCAGTATTCATATACAGTGTTCTCTATTTCCCTATGTGACATAGACACAATAAAGTCACTTATTAGTATCCAACAGTCGTTTTTTTGGGTGAACAAATAATTTTCTAAAATCGGCGGAAATACAGGAATAATTTTTAAAATAATAATAGTTTTTTTTTTGTTCTTGTTTTTATTTCTTCTGTCCGACATCATGTTAAATGTAGAATAAGACGAGAGGAGAGAAAATTGTTCTGAGAGTCCATTGCATCCATGATTTTTTTAAAAAGTCACTAATATGGAATTTTTCTACGTAGCATTTTTCTAAAAAAAAAAAAAATTCTAATACAGTCAGTGGCCTTTATAACACTTCTTCGGGATGGTCATTGCTCTTCCTGTCCTCACTTACGTTCTGGAGAACAGATCCAGGAGACAGGCAGCTGAAATGAGATTCCTGTAGTAAGTTATTATGTATTGGGGCTAAGTGTCGTTTTTGACCATAGGCCTTCATCACAGCTGCTGCTTCAAAGTTCATGTAAAATTCCAATTGTTGCATCATAGGCAAAGGGGTAGACAAAATGTTGGGGATAAAACCAAGGTAAAACAATATTAGTTTCTAAATTGCTCAATTGAAGCAATTTAATTAAAGCAAATAAATCAATATTTACATCGAAAAAGGGCAGTCCCATCAAATTTTTGGAAAAAAATTAAGTCAACATCTTTGTTAAAGTTCATAAATTTTTTAAAAAATTTTATTTTGCTATTTTGCTTGTATTGCCAATGCATTCAACGGTAATGTAAGAAAGAAATTATAGATAAAAATATCATATTTTATCTTGATGTAAATGAAAAAAAATGAACAGAAGTTTTTAAGTTTTTCAAAAAATTGTAAAAAAAAATGTAAAGAAGCACTCCAGCAAGAAATATACTCTTACGATTGTAGTAGTATACATATCCGTACATATACCATCTTGACTGTATTTTACTACCTCTACCCTGTTATCAATCCCATGATCCCTCAGCACAACATCACATGGGCAGCGAGAGGAAGCACCATCTGGCCTGCTGGAAGGACAGTGTGCTTTTTAATTTGTCTATATCCTTCTACATATACAGTCAGGAGGCTTCTCTGTCATCTTCTTCATTACAACTGTGTGACAGGAGCCAATCTAATCACAAGTAGTAAGGCTGCTTTCACACGAATGTATGCTATATTCGTGCCAGGACCTGGGCGCTGCATACGAACGGCTGAAGAGGCGCAGCATTCACCCTTCCCCTCTCCATAGGGACACACTTAGCCTGTCCGTACATACGTGAAAAGAAAGGTTATGTTCTATCTTTTTCCCATTGACGGAACGCTATGGCATCATCGATCGGTGTCTATGGAGACCAATGATATCGGTTCGCCACACGTTCATGTGAAAGGGGCCTAACTGTGATAGGAGTTTGTCCTCCCCCCCAAGGAGAGTCTGTGTGGTACAGTCTGTAGTTGCATCGTCCACAAAAAGCCTAGTACCTGAGATGCCAAAAAAATGGAGGCATGTAATTCACAGGGGGTCACCATGAAATCACAAGACACAACTCAAAAGACAAAAAAATCCACAAAATTTTTAAATATATAAAAATATATATATATAGTAAAACTGAAGCTAAATTCTAAATATATTCAACAAAAAGTTGGAGTGCTTCTTTAATAATAGGTTAAACACATAAATTAGGTCAACAAATAATAAGCAATTTTCAGAAATTTTCGGAAGGGTCTGCCCCTTTATTGTACAAAAAAAAAACATAAATCACTTATTACCTTAAGACATGATACATAGTTTGATTGACACAATGAAGCAGGAGACAGTGAATCAAAGTTTACTTTTGGTTTAAATCCAGTGTTTTACATTACAACCAAGGCTAAAAAATATATATATAAAATAATAATAATTGCTATTTTTGACGTTTTTTACAATTAAAAACCAAATAAAAATATAAGATTTTTAAAAAAAAATTATATTTGGACTTAAATTTTTGGCTAACTTATCATGCATGTACTTTAAACCATAGCGCTACTGATTTTTGTTGTACCCCCCCCCCCCCTTCAGCTTAACAGTCATATATATTTATTTTTAATATATGCCAAAAATTCAAAAATACTGGCAAACCACGAGTAATAAATTTTTATATTTCATTAGATTTTTCATGACAATTTTTATAGCTTTATACCACTGTTCATGATTTAGATGTAGCTTATATATTGTTGTTATAAATCGAGCTAAACAATTTGATATAGAATATTTTTTTAATACAAAAGGCTGCTAATAAAATAAGATGATTAGCAGATTAATAATCTGAATAAGAACAATAACAATGCAAATTATTACAGTATAAAAAAAAAAATCTCAATAATAGGTTCATTCTAGAATAATGACAGCTAAAGAATGAAGATGCCACAACGATGGAATGTACAGTCGGATGGAACTTCATCCATTAAGGTCAACCATATCTTATAAGGTCCGGTTGAGTGATATTAAATCCTATTACAATAAATCATTATATAAATTATGAATAGATATAATGGATGTTAGAAGGAACGCATCCAGTATATTAAATTTAAAGGGAACCCTTCAGGGCTATTTAGGATAAGAAATTACTTAAAGGAAACCTATCACTACCGATCTACCTACTAATGTAGATGCGGTGGTAGGTGCATCTAATGTATGTAAGGATAGCCCTTTTTAGGGCTAATCCTTTACTCCCCTCTATCTTTGCTAATCTTTAATCAGGGCAATATGCAAAATTTCTAAAGAGGCTACTGGGGCGTGGAGTAGCTGGAGCTGAGGCTACACGGCACGGCTACTCAACATCCCAGTAGCCACTTTGATCCTCCTACCCAGACATCTTCAGCGCACAAGGAGCTGCACGCACTCTTCCGCAAAGCCGTAGAACACAGGCCAGCGGCTGCGCGATATCAGCTCCAAAGCCATAGCTACTGCGCATGTGCCTCAGCTCTGGCTACTCCACGCCCCAGTAGCCTTTTTGATCCTCCTCCCTAGACATCTTTAGCGCTCAGCTACAAGGAGCTGCCCGCACTCGTCCGCAAGTCCTGCGCAATTGCAAAACACAGGCCAGCGGCTGCGCAATCTCGGCTTCTTGTAGCTGCACACTGAAGATGGCTGGATAGGAGGAGCAAAGAGGCTACTGGGGTGTGGAGTAGCCGCGCTTTGTAGCCTCAGCTCTGGCTACTCCACGCCCCAGTAGCCTCTTTCGAAAAAGTGCATATGACCCTGATAACAGATTAGAAAAGATAGAGGGGAGTAAAGGATTAGCCCAAAAAAGGGCTATCCTTACATACGATAGATGCACCAACCACCGGATCTACCTTAATAGGTAGATCCGTAGTGGTAGGTTTCATTTAAAGGTCCTAATAGCCCAAGTATTCCAAATATTCCTATATGGGGGCTATGTAGGGCTAAATGACTGCTCTACAAGGATTTTTGGGTGCTTAAATATCCTGTTTAGTTCTGAGGTCCCTTAAACACAATCAAAATATAACTATATATAGATATCCTTCATAGTAAATATTAAGCAATGGGATAACGTAATAGAAATAATCCCATAAGCCTAAATTGAAAAATTTGCTAAAAATTGGCAACTGCTATTTCACCTTGTGTAGTCAAGACCAACTCCAATCAATGAGTGGTCTTCCACTGATAAACCACCATTAGTTAGGGTCATAAGTCATCCTCTGTGTTAATATATATGATATTATCAAGAGAAGTTGTCATCTGTGATGCCAAAGCTAATACATCTAACCAGCAGCATTAAACCGATATGTCTAAACCTTGACACCCAAAAGACAGAATTTACGTATTAACTTCTCCAGTTAATATGGTCAGGAAGTAAGAGTTGGCCTTAAGGAGACTGCCAATTAAAGGAAACCTACCACCACGGATCTACCTATTAAGGTAGATCCGGTGGCATGTTTCTCTAATGTAGAGTAGTATAGCCCTTTTTAGGGCTATTTCATGCGTGGCCCAGAAGTTGTATACATTTTAATTCCCCTAATATACAAATTTTCTAAAGAGGCTACTGGGGGTGGAGTAGCCGGAGCTGAGGCTACACGGCGCAGCTATTCCACGCCCCAGTAGCCTCTTGCGTTCTGGGCCACGAACGAATTAGCCCTAAAAAGGGCCAAACTACTCTATATTAGAGGAACCTACCACCGGATCTACCTTAATAGGTAGATCCGTGGTGATAGGTTTCCTTTAAGGACACCATGTAGGAGTGTGGAGACTTATAGTCATGGATGCTCCACTAGGGGATTCTGGGAAAATATATGCAAATAAGTTTTCCAGGACGGGATAAGGAAAACCACGCCTCTTTTAGCTAACTTGAAACAGTGCTGTCTACAGCAGGTTTTAATCCCTCATCATGTCATAAGGCTTCTTGTAGGTCATGCTTGATGTCAAGGGAGCTGCTTTACAAGGTAGCTATATGAGGCATTGTTTTCCTTTCCCATCCTGGAGAACTGATTTGCATATTTTCCCAGAATCCCCTAGTGGAGTATCCATGGCTATAAGTCTCCACACTCCTACACGGCGGCCTTAATTGGCAGTCTCCTTAAGGAGAACTCCTACTTCCCGACCATATTAACTGGTGAAGTTGTCACCTGCAATGGCAAAACTAATACAAAACTAATAACTAAAACCACAGAACTTCACCTATATGTCTACACCTTGACACCCAAAAGACAAAAGTTACACATTAAATGGAGAAGTTGTCAACTGCGCTGCCAAAACGAAAACATCTAACTACTGCACTTATGTGTATAAATCATGGTATGTATAAGTTTCTCCAAGTGGTATCATTCAACTGTGTGTGAGGAATTTGAAACAATAGAAGAGATATTTCAAGAAATCATATAAATCTTGAGTTGGTGACCTAGTAAGGTGCAAAAGAGTAAGGTGTCAAACAGTGTTGGACTAGGGTTCCTTAGTACCACCAGAGAAAATCAATCTGGGGGCCCATTCTTCATTATCGCCCAGGAATTATACTCTAGCAGCCTTCAAATTGTGTTGTTTTCTGATTGACCTCTGGGGTTCAGTATTGGGTTGAGCTAGGGCCCACCGGAGGATCCTCTGGGACTCTGGTGGGCCAGTCCGACACTGGTATCAAAATACATTCAATTGGAGAGGTAACGGTAAATTAGCTTAACTCGCCTCATTTTGGGACCTTTATCAATTAATTTAAGTGGATTTTTTTTTTTTGGGGGGGGGGGTGTGGCACAAAACTCAGGTTATTTTTGAGACTTTAAGCTCTTGAATGTTTACCTACCCCAATAATAGCCTTAAACTTCCCCAAACAACCATTATTTACCATTTTTTTACAGTAAAAAGAGATAGTTACTGAACTTGTAAGTTGACGTCAGTTGACGTTGACTGAAATTCTCTGTTTACATTGAAATGTAGTTTCAAAAACTTTCAATAACATAAGCAGTTATTTACATCGTGGTTTTTAACAACCTATAATACTTTATAAACTGCAAAATTTTGGAGAATTTTTAAAAAATAATATCTAAACAGTCACAGTGTTCTGTTGGGTAAGACACCGGATGTAAGGCCACTTGAAAAGCAAACAAAAATTAAAGAAAACATTCAATGTGCTTAATAACCCATTTACCGATATCAAGCTAAAAAAATTTGCAATTCGCGACCCATCTAAAAACCTTCTACCACTTTGTGCTCTTGAATAATTATGTTGATCCCTATAGTCCCTGCTTGACTCAACTTCAATTAGTAAAAACTAAAATGAATAAAATATGTTAAGGTCAATTGCACAGAACATCTAACAAATACGCAATTTGCAATCTGTTCTGGAATCATGAAAAAAATTAAGAAAAAAATTTGGCTGCAAATTGATAATAACATAAAAAAATAGGATGTAATTCATTGGTTCGATTCACCACTATATAATCTGTCACTGAGGTCAGTGTGTTCTGTGTATCTGGGTTGTATTAGAGGCCTGGGGGTAAAGGCCCTCGTCTCGTGAAGCCTTGATTCATAGAATGGATAGTTAGTTTGTCGTAGCTGCATGTATCTGGGGGAACACGCAGCATGTACAATGTGGTTACCTTTTTGCCTGGAACATAGAGCTGTGGAAGTTAAAGAGTGAGGGTCTCTGGTGCTGGGTGATGGTGATGATGATGTTGAGGCTGTAAAACTGAAGAAGTTTTTCTGTAGTCGGGAGCTAGAAGATTCCGGACTGTGTGTAAAACTTTGGCTGGAAGTCTGCAGCGGAGAGAAGCACTGTGTATTAAGTTGCCCTGTGCTCCTCGAAGCTGACAGCTGGTGGAAGAGAAGTGCAGAAGGCTTTTCTGGGCTGGAGTTGGCTGATGAAGAAGTTCCTGCCGGGACCCTGAGTGATGGCCTGTCGTGGGTTGCTTGGAATGGCAACTTGGTGCAATACGTGTGAAGCGGGTTTCTTGCAACTGGAGCTGGGAACTGCTGCAAAGACAGCAAACGTGTTACCTGGTGTTGGTGGACTGTCGACGACGTGTTCAGAGCTTATCTGTAGCTACCTGATTCCTGAACTTGGGGGTTGCTGATACTTTCCCTTGTCCCTCCATTGGGTGGCTGTTGCGCTGTTAAATGTAGATGTATTTTGTGCCCCAAAATCTTGAAAAAATAGAGTCCCAGGTGTTCCAATACAAAAGAGAATTGGATACTCTTTGGCCAATCAGAATTCCCTATACTAAAATTAAGACTGTCCTTTACGGGCTATAAAAAATATTAAAAAACATTATAACATAAAAGAAAAAGTTGTCTGTTGTAGCCCATGGACATTAGAGTAAAGTTGACTATAATGGAGTCTTTAGTGAATTTTTTGTTGTTAAATTTAGACTAATTTGGGGCTTGGTGGCCCATGGTTTCTGGAATTTACATGTCCTTAAGGCTTGTAGAGATTAGCGGACTGAACTTAAAGTTTGGGGGACACCTCTGACCAATCACAACCATGGCTAGTAACTAAGGGTGTCAATTTGCCGGATTGGCTGCACAGTCACCAGTCGAAGTATGTCCAGTTCAGCTGGGACACACCAAAACTCCGGAATCAACTTAAAAGTTTGGGTCTGCTCATCTCTACTTGTAGGCTACAAGAATAATTATTTGGGTGGCATACTTTCCTCTAATGTCTAAACTGGTAAAAATATAAAGAGTTATGTGACAGGAAAACATTTTTGGGGGGAACATGGGTAAGGGGAAATGCACTCAATCACATTATAACTCATTTATAGAAGACCTGTCTCCAAGTACAAAATACTGAATAACTTCTGCTGTCCCTCAATTTGGTGTTGGTTTTTTCACAACGCTTCAAACAGGTCAAAAGATATGTCCACCAAAAGTTTATATGTGAATTAGTGTAGACCAGCAAATCGGGCGGTGCCCTTCAATTTTCATAGACACACCCCCAAGGAACATATAAGGTGACAGTCCCTTAGCTAAAATGAGCTCATTCACATTTAAACCTCTGGGAACCAAATTTTGTGAACGGGTGGACAGATTTAATACAAAAAAATACCAAATTGATCAGGTACTATACTGACTCCGTGATCTTTTTTGTCGACAGTTTTTGAACAGCATTATTACGACTTATAAACAAAGACTACACCAAAATAATCATAAATAATATCATGATGAAGCCATGCATCGCAACTAAAGCTACTAAGTATATAGTCCTACAATTTAAAAAAATAAATCAGTGCCGCCAAAATATTTTTCCGAAGCAATTCTAAAAACTTTTCAAAATAGGAACGAATGTTTAAAAACTGGGCTCCATTCACTTGAAACCAGCACATTCCTCGATCCTGGAGCTACAATCTGATTTTGAAAAAACATTCGGTACATTTTTTGTGGGTTCTTGTTCTCGATTAAAATGGGGAGGAGACTGTTTCCATAAAACTTGGTTTCATTGGTCTTCCTTTGTCTCCTCTCCTCAATACCTCGAGTTGACTTGTGATCTACTAGTTTAGACAGACGAACCCTAGACTTCTGTTGGGTTCTAAACCATGGGGTGAGGGGTGGTAACCCCCACCTTGAATAAAACTCTAATATGAAAGAAATAGTGGATGAGACTACATTTTAACGGGAGCCACGCTCAAGCGGCTTATTCTCCTTGGTTATAGCTGGTGGATCTTCGGAGTTTGGAGTTTGGAATTCCAGCTGCCCAATCTTTTTGTTCTGTGGGAAATTAGTTCCTCTGTTCCCTACTCATCCAGAAGTCCATATTTAAGGAATCAAGAGACATATATCTCTATATGAAAAGTATCTAATATCCTTTGTCAACCTAAGGACCTTTTTACGAAAGGGAACCAACTTCTACTGATCTTCAACTTCTTCACGTTTCCGAAAAATAAATAAAATGACAAATAATTGTGTGAATATTTTTAAAGAACTCTCTTTGGCTCGTAGACTCCCATGTTGAAAACAAATAAAGATGTGTATATGTCATTATAGAAAATTGACTCAACATCGGGAAAGAAGAATAAAATGTCGATGTTCTGTGCAATGATCTTCCATGTTTTGTCCAAGAAGTAATGTTATCTGCACCTACCCTTGTGGCCATCAGTCATATGACCAAAACAATATTGCCTTTAATTCTAAAGAATTCTTTAAAGAAAGTTAAGCCTACACTAGTGTTATAATCTGCCTTTGTGCACCAACATCCTGGGAACTTGACCAAGTGTGGTCTGGACACGTTCTGGTGATATACCGTCCCTCAACTGATTATAGCTAGTATAAGACCATGATATTTTTGGGTTGATCAAAGATAAACCATTCAAGTCAGTAATAGTAGACAAGTTTTATTACTTCCTGACGAAAATGTTCTTCCATGGGTTACACTGAGTAGACTTTCAGCAAAGCCATAGAGTGAGGAACCTAATGAAGGAAGAGTTGGGTTTGATATATCAACAACGTTCATGATGCCATATATTTATCATCATGTGTGTGTTGTAACATGAGTCTGGCATGAACTAGAGTTAAGGTGAGTTTAATAACCAGATGAGGTTTATCAATCCACATGTCCAGGGGTTTGTGACCGGTCTACTGGAGTTCAGAGGGGCTTCACAATATTCAGTATATTTGATGGTGCATCCACCTAAAATTTCAGTTCAATTCTGAAATTTCAAATTTCCAAAGAATGAGCATTATAGAGTACGTAAAGACATACCGGTAATTATTTTTTAAGTTTCATTTTCTATATATAACCTGTAAATATTGTAAGTAAATCCAACTGTAGGACACCAGGAAAGGTGGAAGGACTTGAAGTCAAGTACAAAAAGAGGTCCTCAAAAATTGGTTTTCGGCTTTAGACATGTTTTGTCTGTCTTCAGCAGCCAACACTGGCCCAACGTCAATGTGTATTCAGTTACAGAACCAGCATTGCAAAATCCCAGTTTAAGGTCTTCTGATTTAGAAGTCAAGTATTCGCCGATCATGGACTGACCTCAATTTTTTATGCATCATCAATCTGCATGAACCACATTCAAGATGTGTCAAGATGTGACAGAAGATGTGGAGAAGGCCATGTATTATTTAAGATGCAATCTTGTGTAAATTCATTTCATGGAGCGTCAAGTAACTCAATTTAAGACAAAAATTCTTAGCGGTGAAAAAATACCAAAAATTCTGGATAACGATAAAATTCTTTACCGATTAGCTATGATTGAACGACATAACTAAGAGCCATGAAAGTCAGTGGAAGTCAGTACTGTCCATGTGATGTCAGGTGTCAAACAATACATATATAGTCCAACCTAGACCATCAAGGAACAGTTTTTTATCTATATTTTACTGAAATATTGTATATTACTGATGTTTACCCAAGACCAAGGAGCAGGAAGTACCTTTTATACTGAATCTTGTACGAGAACTTTACCACAGTTTTCCTCAGATCTTTCTTCTCATTCAGAAGTATCTTTGACCATGTTGGACTTCCCTCAATCCTCAACTATTTTGAATACCTATATCTCTGAAGACGTTTTAACTTGACAAGCTTAAGCTCTACGTATTTTTAAAAACACTGTTCCACTGATTCTGGAGTAGTTAGAATCATTTCTGTAGCCCCTGCTTTTCTAGAGCAATAAATGTCAATATTTTGCCAAGCCACCAGCTACACCCCACGACCACCAATCTGACAGCACAGAGACAGAGTAGCATCAATTCAGGTCCAGGGTAGTTTCCGTACCCCATTGTTAAATGGGTAACCTTGGGTACACCCATTTATCTCTTGAATTTAAAAAACATATACACTTTTTACTCGGGAATAGGGATGGGCCAGACTCAAACTTAAAAATCCTGTTTGGACAAGAGTTTCGGTACTGAAGCTGGACCACACCACCAATAACACCCGTGATCGGTCCTGGCACCAATCACAGGTATTGACTGTTTAAAGGGAATCTGTCATCAGAAACTGGCCTAATAAACCACTACCAGTGTGTTGTCAAGAAGTTGAACAGCTTCTTGATCATGTTTCTTTCACAGCCCAGGGTGGTGGAATCATCCAGAAAATTAACTTTGAAGTTTGATGTATAAAGTCAGGGAGGCGGAGAGTTTAACATTGAAGTCATGATCTCCCTGCCTCTAAGCACCTCCATCCATGTGATTGACATCATGCGCCCGACTTCAGGAGATCTGAACAATGATGACCCTGGATGCAGGACCACCAATTACAGTAAAGAGGAAATTTTAAGAAAGGGAAAGCTTGACTTCAGTGTTAAACTCTCCACCTCCTTGACTTCATAAAACCAATTTTCATCTCACTGTAAAGCTGATTTTCTGGATGATGCCACCACACTGCACCATAAAAGAAACATCATCTAAAAGCTCCTCAGCTGCTTACCAACATACGCAAGTGGTTTATTAGGCCAATTTTTGATGGCAGGTTCCCTGCAGTTAACAACTGCGATTGGCATCAGCAGAAATCACGGGCACTACTGGCGGGTAGGAAAGTGGTTGAGCTGGACCTGAACTCGGACTTCTATTGACAAATCCAAACTTTGCTATTGAGGTTCTATCTCTACTCAGGAACATTGGTGACTAGAGGTAAAATTCCCATAATTCCAAACTTTCAAAAAAAACTACTCCGGTGTGCTGGTGTCAGAATAATCCAGCAATAAGGACTTTCCTTCGGATTACAGTACTTGGGACATATATCCCCCTGGTAAAGCAATAATTTTTATTTCTTTACTACCCCTTTTATAAAAACTAGTAAATTTTTTTTTTAATCAGAGTTATCACCCATTTCAACCAATCAGATTCCAGTTTTCATTTTCATTAGTAGTGTAGGTAAAATTTTTTATTAACTTTTGGTATAGCAAAACCAATAGGTGTACACGTAACTGGACCTATATCCAACAACATGCATAAAACACTCAAACACATATAAAGTGACTGGAGGACACAATAAATGACAGATGGTTGGGTGACTGTACAAAATTGAAGATGGTTTTGAGACAATAGACTGCCCTCATCAAGTTTTACCGATATCTGGTACTAGTTTAGTACGATGGCTAGATGAATTCCCTTGCATATCAATGATGTTAGAGTCCAGTGTGGTTGGCATAGGGTAAAACTGGCAATACATTAAGGGGTTAATAGGTGTTGTGTTTATGGATCGTTCTAGACTTACTTTGGGGCTACCAATCTTGGTTTTTCCCGCTTTGCCTTTGGTTCGCCAGGATTGCTCATGGTCAAACTCCAGATCCTCCAACCTCTGCGTGAGCGCCAACTTTTGCTGTATCGCCATCCTCAACAGAGAATTCAAGGTCTTCTTCTCGTCCTCCGCGGCCGCCAGCTGCCTCTGCATTTCGTCGAGCTGCGTCACATACTCATCACATCTGCTCAGACAAAAGGTGGAAAAGAAGAAAGGGATAGTGACATTTTGATGCTAGAGAACATACAAATATACAAGATGGAAGCTGATGGAACATCTGGATGGATATTGAAGGTAGAATCATGTCTAAAAATATGTTCTGCACTGCACAGGGACATTACAACGTCTTCACCCAGGATCAACTATAAGGTTTCCATAAGTCATGGTTGACTCAATGTCGAAGCCACCCTTGGCTTCCCATCCGTAGAGCAGGTAAAGATTCTATCAGACTTCTACCTATGATGGGAACCATAAATGAAAAATCCAAGGTAAGTGAAGGACCTTGTTGACTAGACATTTAGAACCGAGGTGCTGCATGCTATGCTAATCTTGACTTCAACAGCTAAAGAACTGAGGGAGGTGGAAGGTGCAAATTTGGTTATAGGTCCGCCAAGCCCGGTTGACCCTAGTGAATATGGTGACCTTGAAGGCAATAAGTAGAGTAATACAACCAAGCCGTCACCATACACTGGAAAGAGTCATGTGAAGAAATTGGGTCAGTCTACAGTTACCCTGTACATGTATGAAAATTTGAGGGCCCATTTTCGGGTTCTTTTTCTAAATTTTACACCAAAAATTTGTAGAGATTTGAAGCCAATCTACAGAACCCATGGAATGTCTTCCAAAGACCTGATTATGGACCTGAAATGAGCTGTCACACCAGACATGTATTTGTTTGTACAATAACAGAGCAGCTCGGTCATTAGCTATTGGCATTAGCAGTGGGATGAAATTCTTTCTGTTATGCGGATCGATTTTTGTCTAGGCAGCTTGTCGGAGAACACATAACAGGAAGATCTAGAGACAAGCAAACCCAATAATCAAGATGGACCGGTATAAATCAGCCCTGCAGAAGCCAAAGAAGCAATTACATCCAATAAGAGTCAATTATATTCGTAGCGGTCAATGGGCCGGAACATTCTCTAACAGTAAAAACGTTATAATTAGATGGAACTTTTTGTAAATAGGGTCATTTTGCTTTATTTTTTTTTAATATTGTTTATGGTTTCCCTATATGGATACAACTGTGGTCATATGTACCAAGCATCTAGATTTTAGGATAGGTGGTAAATATCCCGTCCAATGGACACATAGCTCTACGCAGATCACTTCCGTACAAATGATAGGGGATGAGCTGAACTACCGTATGTGTTTCGTAGGCCGTGTTTGGTTGTCCAAACTTTGTGGTCTGTCTGTATAATCAGCAGGGTCATCAAGTGTCACACCCCCTCAATCTGATAATGTTTGTTGGATATTATATATCTTACATAAGTAAAATAATATCACCACAGCAATGTCAGGTGCAAAAGTTGCAGTCCCATCAGGACCTGGTGTAAAGGTCCTTCTGCCAATACATAAAATAGGCAATACTAGGTAGGAGGCCTGGTTTAAGATTTCACATTAGGGCTCAGAAGGAGCTTCAATTTTCATCTTTATACCAACATACAGCACTTATATAGAGAACACATACCAGTAAAACAGTATCATTGCTATCACAGGGTGGTCTAAGGGGTGGGAAATTAGTACCATAAACCAAATTGTCCCTGGAATCATTTAACACCAACTTCTCTTGTTCCATTAGATCAGCGGTTCTCAGCCTGCGGTTCGCGACCCCAGCGGGGGTCGAACGACCAAAACCGGGGGGTCGCCAAAAGCCATCGGAGCTGAAATTTTATTGTGTTTTTACTGCGAATCTCATGGTTTGGGGTCACCGCGTTAGAAAGGTTGAGAACCACTGCATTAGATCCTTTAGCCCTCAACCCCCAAACGTTACACCAAACACCAAAAGCTTCCCGAGCTACAGTAGTCAGCATTGTCACCTGGTGGCAAACATGGCTCTTAGCGATGAGAAGGTGGCAGCATCCTCTTTTAAGGCCTTCAGCTCGTTTCGTAACTTCATCATGGTTTCCGTCACCATGGTCTTCTCATTTTCATACTTATTTTTAAGGTTTGCGAGTGCAACTTCTGCCGTCTGAAAAAGACAAGAACAATCCAGCTGCTAACATGAATCAGGTCAATACAACCAACAGGTCTTCTTCATCATGAAGCATGAGGGCAACTTCTTGTTACATGCTCCCTATTTGAAAGCCATCCTAAGAGACCGATCAGAGAAGATTTCTGATTTGGTTCTTAACCTTCATCAACTTCACAAACTCACCAGATAATTAATGTTATTTTCACCGTCTGCCATTGGTTGAAATGTTAAGGCCATTTGTTGCATTTATATATAATTCTTAGGTCAACAAAGGGGCGAACAGCTGCAAAACTTTTACATGAGAAGTGAAAAGAGAATCAGATTTCGTTGACCTGCTCTGTCACCCTTTACGTTAATTGCCATATTTAAAGTCTGGGGGAGGTTACGTAAGTATAGGACAATGAATAAAGACTTATAAGACAAAGAAGATTTGTGAGGTTAGTCATATGTTGGCCATATACATGAGCAAACTAACAAAAAGTAATTATAAGCTGTATCCATAACAATAGAGTCTATGTTCGTTGCGATGTTGAAAACTAAGGCTAGACTTCAGTGGAAGGGTTCTAAACTTCTGCAAACATTTTCATTGAAATCTTTTGAAAGAAACCCCAATATTTTTTAAAGACCCTTGGGAAGGGATGAATACAAACAGTGGTGATGGCCATAGGTAAAGATCAGTAAACAAAATTTAGAAGTAGTCATACTTGCCAACTCTCTCGAAACATCCAGGAGGCTCCTGACAAAGAGGAGATGTCCCGTAGATTAGGAAGAATGGGCACACCTCCCAAATCCTACCAGCTCTCAGACGTAATGCCAAAACATGACCAGCATGTAACTATGTTGGATGTCAACATATTTGATCCTTTTATACTACAGAGGGGCCTAAAGTAGCGACCTACACCCATTTCATATTTTAGAGTAAATGCATGGAAAATGTTTGCAGAAATAACTTGTGGATGAGATCTAGTATACAGCCAAATTTACTTATGGGGTCTTTGGAAAGCCACGCCTCATCATCCCTTAAGAAATAGGCCCTAATTGCCTTCAAACTGGGTTGTCTACTACTTGGTCATCTAGAGTGCAGTGGGTAAGACCCTGGACCCACTGGGTGATTCGCTTATAATCTGGTGGGCCAGTACTCACTGTCCATTGTTAACATTGTTAACAAAAACCTTCTTGACAAATTTTCACCAAAATCAACAATGGAAGGTCCAGTCCAGTTTAGATCAAATGTATAAAAATTTATAAAAACTTGTTTAAAAGAGTTGTCCCACCAGTACAACTTTTAACCACTGGGACCTCCACTGAACAATGCAAGGGGGTTTGTGCTACCCCAATTCAATCTCTTTGAGACTAACTCCATGCATTTGTTATGATGGGACATCCTCCTTAAAGTGCATTTCACAAAAAAATCTCCACACTGCATTAGAAATACATTAGGACAAGAAGCCACCATCTGGTGATTCCGAATAAGATAATTTAGACTACTGAACACTAACCGAGTTTTACTCCAAAGTGATAGGGCCAAATTGTAGGGCCCATATTATTGGTGGCTTGACTGAATCTAAGGTAGACCAACCATAAAACCCATAGGTGCTCTATATTCTGTAGGATCATGCTTTGTCCAGGAGTCTGGAACTTGGGGTCATATTAAGGACCTTGAAATGTAAAATTGACTACAATATCATACATTGCTTTTTTTCAGTTTTGAGGAACCTTGGGTCACATTGGAGATATTACCTGTTTGTTTGCTTTTAATACAGCTCTAAGGGTTGCTATTTGCTCTCGTTTGGTACTAAGCAGAGACTTCAGTTTGAGGATCTCCTCCATTAAGGCTTCTTTGTCTTTATCGATCATGGGAACTAGTTCCCTAGCGGCGGCCCGTTGACGTGACAGTTGTAAAGACCTGTCCACGGCCTTCTGCAAGTGTTTGATTTGATCCCTGATAATGGCATTGAGGTTGTAGATGTTCATGGGCTCTTTACGGATATCACTAGAGTCAGATACGGGAGAGGATGGTGGGGCAGTGATGACAGGGGATACGGTATCCGAAACAGGCTTTTGAGGGCTTGCTTCTTTGCTGGAGTCTATACTATCTTTTGGTACTGGTTCACATGGACTTCTTGCTTCTACTGGGGAAGCCATACCTCTTCTAGCTAACCTTGGCGACAGAAGTCCTCTAGGGTCATCAGGACCTTTCAAACTTCCACTACGAGTCACCTTACTTTGTCTATAGTAGTCCAACATTACTCTATTTGGTGTTTCATTGTTACATAGACAAACATGGTGGTAGAGTTGGGCCAGTTCTTCGCTAAAAGTCACTAGCTCATCTTGAGCCGAATTAAGGGTATTATGGGTTTCGTTTGCAATAGCAGTCATGATGTGAAGTTCCTTCTCCATTAGAAGTAGTTTTTCCCCACTCTCCGTACTTGCCCTCTCCAGGCATGTTACTTGTTCATCATACATCTGGATTCTCGAGTCCAACTTTGACTTTTCCTCCGTGTAGCTCTCAATATGTTTATTGTATTTTTCTTTTAAGGCTTTGAGTTCAGCTTTGAGGTCTATCACCTCGGTCACAGCTACTTTATATTTGCACTCCAAGATCTCCAAGCCATTGATATCCACTTCATAGTCATGGCTCTCCTCTCCCGAAACCTTTGCTTTATCGCACTCCAACTCTTTGCTTGTATGAAGCCTTCTCATGGTGTTGACGTGTTCTGTAAGTCTATGGACCCGCTCGTGTTGTTCTGTTAAGGCTCCTTTTGTATGTTCCAGCTGAGTCTGAGACTCTTGTAGGTTGGTCAACAGTATTGCCTTCTCTCGTTCAACCTAAATGTAAAAAAAAGCATCCATTATTAACATTGAGATGAAGTTCTGGAACACCAAAACCTGCAAGGTACCAGTAATTCTATTCTACAACCTCTGTAATTGAGGTTGGTGCATAAGTATGGACGTTCTCGCCTACTTACCATCAGGTTCTTCAAATGTCTTAGTGCAACCCTGTTTTTCATTTTATGGAACCTTTTGACTGGCCAAGAGTTCAGTGCCTCGTAGGAAGATGTTCGTCTGGGATGGGGATTAGTTTTAGTTATCCAAGCAGTCAGACCCCACAGATTGGAATTCCCATGGAAGATACTATGATAGTCATACAATACTTAATTTTTCGTCTAAAGGATTGTCGGATTACTCAACTGCGTCTTATAATTGGTGAGAATCCTGGTTGTTGGACACCACCAATTTACAGATATCAACTATCCGATGGATTTGAATGGACGGAAACATAGATACGTGTACACTTGTTTTTAGCTCTCCGACCCAGAGAGTCTTTTTTATGTGTAGTGCAAACAGTAGAAATAGCGTAATGGTCAATAATTTCATCGTCATTCTAGTTCCAACATTGGGTGGTTTGTCAACAGTTTCGACTGGGCTGAAAGTGTTGATGGTTACGTGACCCACTGAAGCCAATCACTGCCCTAAGTAGGCTCCAGGCCTAGAGACCACTGTAACTTTCGGCCCAGCCAGTAGTGTGGCTGAAGTGACCCTTGTTTCATTCATGAAACGGGGAGCCTCGGCAAGGTAAGTATGCCTTATATGTATTAGTTACTGCTGCTGCTGGGTTTTCTGAGATCAAAATATATGAGCGAGGCCCCGTAAGGTAAAGTACAATAGAGTATTCTAATTCATTCTTCTCAATTTATTAACTTACATGAAGGATCACGGAAATTGTATTACATCTGATATATGTCAACTAATTCACCGCAACAAGTCTGTGATTAGGAAACAACGTCTGGATGAGGAAATAAGAAGGTCACATAAGGTAAAAATACTCAAAGTGTAGACTACGGTCAAAAATTTATGCAATTTCTTCATTTTTCTTCATTCTTTAGTTCCTTATCTGGAAAAATAAAGCTAAGGACTCTGTCAATTTAGCTTTACAAGATGAGTATCATAAACCAACCAATTGTCCTGGATTCAATGAGACAGTCCTGGATCTTGTGCTGTCTCACTAAGTCGGACTTCAACACTATCTAATTCCCAAGGATGCAGATAGAGTTGATCTGAGGGTGTGACTTAGGATCAGTACAGGATAAGTAATGTCATGTATGTACACAGTGACTGCACCAGCAGCAGAATAGTGAGTGCAGCTCTGGGGTATAATACAGGATGTAACTCAGGATCAGTACAGGATAAGTAATGTCATGTATGTACACAGTGACTGCACCAGCAGCCAGGAATAGTGAGTGCAGTCTGGAAGTGAATACAGATGTACTCAGGATCAGTACAGGATAAGTAAGTCAGTATGTACAAGTGACCTGCCACCAGCAGCAGAATAGTGAGTGCAGCTCTGGGGTATAATACAGGATGTAACTCAGGATCAGTACAGGATAAGTAAGTACTGTATGTACCCACGTGACTGCACCAGCAGCAGAATAGTGAGTGCAGCTCTTGGGGATAATACAGGATGAACTCCAGGATCGTTACAGGAAAGTAATGTCAGTATGTACACAGTGACTGCACCAGCAGCAGAAATGAGTGCAGCTCTGGAGTTATAATACAGGATGTTGTTAAACTCAGGATCAGTACAGGATAAGTAATGTCATGTATGTACACAGTGACTGCACCAGTAGCAGGATAGTGAGTGCAGCTCTGGAGTATAATACAGGATGAGTAATGTCATGTATGTAACTCAGGTACATGCAGTATTCTGATTCAGCTTTTGCAGCCGCAGGATAATTCTGCTGAGTCTTGTGCTTCTAGGAGAGGATAATGGCTGCTGACGTTTCATTTCGGAGTCCAGTAGGGATACTTGAAGATCGTAAATCTCGTGGGTTAACATGAACCTATCCCTTTGTAGTAAAATGTTGGGCTTTTCAGCATCTTTAGACTATTTGTGCTTTTTTTCACTTATTTTACACTGAATTCGATTTACTGTTAATTTTCATAACCCAGCTGCTGTGGACGGATCCTATTCTCTGTCCCTATTCAGTCTTCTGCCTTCATTTATTATTTATATATGATTTCGAAAAATGAAAGTGACTGATCTGGTTAAGGATGCTACTCGTATTGTGTATACAGCTCCCATGCGGAGCTATGTGTCAGTGTGGTTACCCGATCCTCCTCTTATGCTATACTATTTCATAATAGAGGAAGTGAGTGGATAAATGTTTGGTTGTAGTCTGTTACCACTGATATACATAATTGTGCATAGGGGCTGTATACACAAAACGGTAAGACATTTTTTAGATTTTTTTACATGATGTGTTTTCTTATAATTAAAGTAAGTATTTTCTTTTTCATCAGGTTATATGAGGCCAGGATATGTCCCTGCATACTGTATATCTGCAGTGTAGCCCCCTGGGGGGATTGAGTCTTATTTATAGTAACCGTAGTCCATTATCCCCAGCCCAAAATCAATAATGTCAACGGTGAAGTATCGAGCGCACAAGCTTTAACCCCTTCCTTTTTCAGCCAAAAATTGTGATTGCCTGTGTATTAATAAATATCTGCAGTGCTATGTTTTATACACACAACCCTACAGACCCTACAGTTTTTTGATATCCGTCCAGCTCAGACTGAGCATACGTATTGGGGCTCGTAGTCGTAGTCACATAGCTATAATACATCGATTTCTTCACCCCTCTGTCTCGATAGGATATAGCTATAAGATAACTGGCTGTAACAGGAGCCCCCCCACCCTATTAAAAAAACATAGATTAATAAACCCCACCCTATAAGTTAAGCCCCACCCCTCAACCTTTCCCTAGTCAAACATGTATCCACATGATATGCCTAAAAAACATGATAGATGCTGGTTCCAACTCTGGGATCCAAACTTATCCTGAGAATTGGGTAGTGTTGACCACAGCTGGGCTGAACAGATAGTCTGATATGCATGCGCAGCCATTATCCACCAGGTCTATACGCGCATTTATTTTTCCCATAGACTTGCGCTGGAAACGCTCCACTCGACACAGTAGTGGAAAGCAGACCCCCATATTCAAGATAGATGTAGGTCCCAGTGGTTGGATCCAGTGGTCTGGATAGGACATATCTTGAGGGTATATCATATATACTACATTTCGTGTAGCATGTGATTGGATTGCGCATGCTCAGCCCGCTCTTCATTCAGATCTATTGGACTTCCAGGGTGGCCAGTACCGATAGAAGTGGATAGAGCTCCATTTTCCATGAAGATTGTTGACCAAGACCCCATGGTCGGGTTCGATTGCCCGACTAGCAATGGTCAGTGGTCAGTTGTCAATTTTGGAGATTGGCTGTTCACACCCGAACCAGAAATTTGTCGCGCTCAGAAGGCGCAACCTGAATGCTGAACTGTAAATTTTTGGGGTTTGACCACAGTGGACAAGTGTACTTCATGTTGACCCGTTGAACTTACCTGAATAAGCTGCTGCTTGAGTTTTTGCATTTCCGAAATATTCAGCTCGCTGAAAAGATCGGAGACGGGATGCAGCGACTCCCCCTTCCGAACTGCAGGAACGGTCCGATAGTCCCCATTCAGTTTGACAATAGGCGGATGGATGTGACCGTTCATTTTGTCCTCGTTGTTGGACTCCCCGTCCTCTGTGAATTTCAGCCCGTCCACCGCAATGTTGATGTGGTTATTGTACATGCTGTCATTGATGTTGATGTATTGGGACAATTCTTTTCGGAGATTATTTTTCTGTTCCCTCTCATTTTTTAGGGTGTCCAAGGCTTCTTCCAGCTGATGTTCGGCGATCTCCTTCAATCGGATGGCGTCTTCCAGTTGGCTATTCAGCAGTACCGTCTCCTCCTCGAATCGCTTTATCTCGTGTTTCAGGCCTTCATACTCCACCTAAATTGGTAGAAAAAAGGTAGACCAAAAAGTCACATGACATATCACAAAATGGCTGCCCTCATGACAGAATATTTTGGCGGGAAACTGAAAGAGATTAGTTAGCGCATTAGGCTCCTTAGAGTATTCATAAAACCTTTGTATATGTTGTTAGTAGCAACAGGGCTGTGAAAATTGTATCTATATTCCAGGATCGCAGCTGCTTTAAATGCAATGTGGGCGTGTCCTTACACTCCTGTTCTATTTGTTATTTGTAGTGAGCTGCTCCACAGCCCCACCTCTTTTGCTCTGAGTAACAGCTGTAGCAGATTCATGGTTGGGTAAAACAGTGATCACCCAAGGTGGAGCGGAGAGGCACTAAGTAGAGTAATTTAATGCAGAGAACAAAGAGCACAGCAGTGTAAGGACACAACCAAGCACAGATAGAGAATTTAAATCCATGTGCAAGAAGATGGTTCTATAATTTAGACTTTTCTTGCTCAGCACTATACATCAAAACCACACTAGCAGATGGCCTTGTGTTGCGATGTATGTAAGGTTGAAGTTCCTGTTTCGATATGAATAAGTGAAAAACTCTGCATATTCCAGACCACAAGGACGTAGGTGTATATCATGTGAAGGCTAAGGCTTGCTTTTCAGACAACTCTTTATCTTTGTATAGACTCTGTCTCGACTTGCTTCGACGCAAGAAAATAAAGCCAAGCAGGTCGCCACCAGACACCTATGGAGGTTACCTTCTGCCTTTATGAATGAAAGAATCGGGATCGGTAAAATTCTACTCTTAACTGCATCTAGGGGGAATTTTGGACACCAAAGTGAGCTATTGGGCTTGTTCTACCAAAATTAGAAAGTCGACAGCATTTGGTGGTTGGAGGTTGTGATAAGAACAAATGTAGGTCTCCACCGTGGACACCAACAAATTAGTAAATAATACACACAGTGATGTCACAGTACAGGGATGATAAACACAGTGATGTCACAGTACAGGGATAATACACACAGTGATGTCACAGTACAATATATTTCCTGTGTAAATCACTGCACCGCACAGTCCTAATAAATACCTAATGCTACAAGCCAGGGAATCCATCATTTCGCCCTAATTCTGTCCTGGGTCGTGTATAATTCTACAAGTCTGAGGAGACTTCTCTGCACCTCCTCCTGTCCTCCCTCCTCCACACTGCGGATAATGAGGCATCGCCCCCCAACATCACAATGCTGACCCCACCTGTGTGGCGACACATAGGACAACATAACGTCTATGCATCAATTCCTTTTAACTTGAATGGCAACTGAACTGTAATTACTCAACTTGGCCACTTAAAACAGAAGGGCGCTGTCCCCCTAAGAATAAAACAACTGATATTAATGACAATCTTAGGGATAGGTCATTAATATATTTAGCTGGGAGATTATATTGTTTTATTTATGTGGCTCAGAGGCAGCAGCCATGGAGTCCTGTCATCCTTCTCTCTTTCCCGTTAAGAAAAACCTCTCATTAAAATTCACGCCATGCAGAAATGCATCACTTTTTTTTTTGTTAATTGCTAAAAAGCGCCGGATACACTTGGCCTCCTCTATACCCACAGGAACGTGCGAATATCCCGGGAGGGGAAGTGTCCTAAGTGTATCAGGAGGAGAGACTACAGAATGTTCCACCATCTATCTCATATCTATCTATCTATCTATCTATCTATCTCATATCTATCTATCTATCTATCTTCACCACATATCATCAGGGGCAGCCCTGCTCTGGTTATTACAGGGGTCTTCCAGGTGTATGAATGTAAAGCTTAAAGAGGACCTGTCACCCTAAAAAAGTAAAGTAAGCAGCTCCTAGCGCTGCCCCAGATGTAAAGGTGTTACCCTGCTGGCGTTATCGGAAACCTCTGATACAGGTTCCAACATTGTACTGCCATAGTCCGGAACGCCGGACCGAGCTTACAGCGGTCCAGTGTATTCATGAGGGGGCGGTCCGAGGAGGCGCTGAATGCCGGATAAAGCCTGGCAGTCATGGCTGGCAATGGCGTGAGCTCCAGCTATGGTTGGTACTGTGGGCTCCTGTTATGGTTGGTACTGTGGGCTCCTGCTATGGTTGGTACTGTGGGCTCTTACTACGGTTGGTACTGTAGGCTCCTGCTATGGTTGGTACTGTGGGCTCCTGCTATGGTTGGTACTGTGGGCTCCTGCTATGGTTGGTACTGTGGGCTCCTGTTATGGTCGGTACTGTGGGCTCCTGCTATGGTCGGTACTGTGGGCTCCTGCTATGGTCAGTACTGTGGGCTCTTACTATGGTTGGTACTGTGGGCTCTTACTATGGTTGGTACTGTAGGCTCCTGTTATAGTTGGTACTGTGGGCTC
>CM033644.1:220932334-220971234 GCA_019512145.1 Engystomops pustulosus
CTATGGTTGGTACTGTAGGCTCCTGTTATAGTTGGTACTGTGAGCTCCTGCTATGGTTGGTACTGTAGGCTCCTGCTATGGTTGGTACTGTAGGCTCCTGTTATAGTTGGTACTGTGAGCTCCTGCTATGGTTGGTACTGTGAGCTCCTGCTATGGTTGGTACTGTGGGCTCCTGCTATGGTTGGCCCGCCGTATGTCAAACATTGATAATAATCAATGTTCCGGTTTTTCAAGATTTATTATAATTATATGACAGAAAAGTTCTTTCAATCATTCCACATAGATGAATCTATTTTTCACAAACTTCTATCCACACTGGACCCATATTACATCACTACTGACAATAGATGATGTCACAGCTTATCTCCTCCCCTCCCTTACAATGACCTCTATATAGATAACACTGACCCTCATTACATCACTACTGACAATAGATGATGTCACAGATATCTCCTCCCCTCTCTGTACAATGACCTCTATATAGGATAACACTGAACCATTATTACATCACTACTGACAATAGATGATGTCACAGCTTATCTCATCCCTCCCTGTACAATTCCTCATATAGATAACACTGACCCATCATTTACATCACTACTGACAATAGATGATGTCACAGCTTATCTCCTCCCCTCCCTGTACAATGACCTCTATATAGATAACACGACCCCTCATTAATCACTACTGACAATAGATGATGTCACAGCTTATCTCCTCCCCCTCCCTGACAATGTCCTCTATATAGATAACACTGACCCATCATACATCACTACTGACAATAGTGATGTCCAGCTTATCTCACTCCCCCTCCTGTACAATGACCTCTATATAGATAACACTGACCCATCATTACATCACTACTGGAAATAGATGATTGTCACAGCTTATTCTCTCACCCCTCCCTGTACAATTACCTCTATATAGATATAAATGACCCATCATACATCATACGACAATAGATGATTGTCACAGCTTATTCTCTCCCCCTCCTGTATAATGACTCTATATAGAGAACAATGACCCATCATAAATTACTACTGACAATAGATGAAGTCAAAGCTTATCTCCCCCCACCCCCTCCCTGTACAATGACCTCTATAAGATAATAAGACACATATTTGAGTCACAAATTTGCTTGCAACAAATCATAGGACAGGTATGGGTGTGCTTATTTTGAAAATGCACGTTTTCCTTTAAGTTGCAACAAACCCTATGCAGTCTGACCGTTTAATACTTTTATTTTACCTTTTGACTAATTGACCATATGAATTTAGCAAAAATTAGGAGCCGATGGCCGGGGGATTCACTATGGAATAACTATTTGGAAATTGAAATTAGAACAGGATCTGTATCTATTATCTAAGAAAAATAGGTAAGGGGAGGTACAGACTACGACTACAACTGCCAGAATTTTTGAAAACCGCTATAATTATTACATATTTCGAATCTTGCTCCAATATATGAAATATTTGTAGAAATATTCATGATTTTTTGTAGTTATAGAAGTGCCGGCATATCGACATACCCCTGTTCTGGTGCCTGGGGGCCAAGCGAACCCACTTAAAGATTTAGCTTTGCCCAGTTGGAGATGATGTAGTATAATGTGTATTAGGAGAGGAGTAGTGGAGACTAACAAAGACCCCATCTGTTTTATTAGACCTGTAAAAAGGGAAGATCTATAACATCAGAGCCCGGTAAAAAAGAAGCTCTGACATCTGGGAGGAACATAGGAGCTTGAGAGGTCACAGCCTCACTTCTAATAAGGGAAAAGTCGCTCTGACAGTTAACTGCTTCGGGCCAGTCTCTGGGAAGTTAAAATAGAAGATTATATAAAGAATATTAGGAAAATACAAAAAAAAGAACATTTATTTGCAGATATGTGGAAACACCCCTTTAAGAATGACAAATAAAAAGAAACACCTAGCGGGGGGAGACTTCCTAAAAGGAGAATTGTGTAAAATGTACTGTGGATATGAACTTAGTACAAACTGGGTTAATAGGAAATAAAGGAAACCAGGGAGAGGATGATAACTGAATCTTCGTGAGGGTGCGGTACCGTGAAGGGTAGAAGGAATAGAAGAGAAAGTTTGTTGGATTTTACAGATAGTACAGAGAAGTGTCCCCGGGTTGTAGTAGGATAGAAGAGAGGAAGGAGTGGTGAGATAGTTAAAGAGAAGTGAGGCACGGTTGTAGAAAGAAGAGAAGTGAGTTGTAGTAGGATTGGAGAGAGAGAAGAGAAGTTGTAGGAGTACAGAGAGAGGGAGTACAGAGAAGGACAAGGGTTGGTGTTGTTGTAGCAGGCTAGAAGAGAAGTTTGTAGGATTTTAAAGAGAGTACAGCAGAAGTGTCCCCGTGTAGCAGGATAGAAGAGAAGTGTGTAGGAGCTCAGACAGGACAAAGAAGTGCCCCGTTGATCAGTAGGACAACACTGGGTCTAGGAGGATACTGGTCAGAATTACAGGGGAGCAGGAGAAGATCAGCACTGGGGGATGCCCCTCCAGGAAGCCATGCTGAGGAGGGTCAATGGGGTGCAGGGTGTCACACACCTGGGTGCTGCTGGGGGGGTCATTCTCATGCTGGGCTGCGGAAGAAGAGAAGCAGATAGGAGCTTGTAGGAGGGTTACATGTAAAAGCCCAAATCTAACCGTGTGCCTAAAACTGCGCCTAAAGTAAAGTGATTAAGAAAGAGGCAGGAAACTCAAACTCATCACAGATTGGTTGTAGCTTGTGATAATTCTGGTGCAACAGCGAGGACTTGAGGCAGAGAACAGCGATACATCCACCCAGTGACCCATTGTGAGTCTATTTTGTGCAGAAGAAGAAGGGGCGCCAGTTTGCTGTGCAAATCCTACCATTGCCTTACCTAAGTTATTGCAACAATTATTTGCCCCCCATGTAGGCGAAATATAGTATAATAAATCGAGGTGCAAACATCTGCAAAGAGACGCAATATAATGACAAATAGAGCGCAACAACACATGACGAATTGAGGCGCAAATTCCAAAAAAAGGGCAGCAAAAAGGTGCAAAAAACCACAAACGGCACAAGAGAAAAAAAAAGATTAAATGAACCCACTGCATATAGTCGTGACTGCATTGGTTAGAAGCTCATGGAAATATATAAAAACAGCAAAATCTCCAGTTAAAACCACAATCAGGACGGATGGCAGTAAAAATTGCTAATCCTGCACAATCACACGCATCGATTTCATGTCGACGTCTCCAATATTACAGGGAGGAGAAGGGAAAGAAGAGCTGCACATGAGGGATGGCTGGGAGCGGATAAGTGAGAGGATGTGTATATATACCTATCTACATATCAGGGGCAGAGGTGAGAGGTCCTTCATCTCTCCCATCGGATGGGCCCCTAGAAGATTCGTTAAATAGAACATACTTCACCATAAAAATTATAAGTAAAACTAGTCCAAAAAAAAAAACGATAATGAGGTCATCAAAGAGAGTTATAAATATTAATAACGGGAAAGATTTTCCAATATTTCCTGAGATACAAAATCAATAAAAGGAACATTATTTACAGTGTGCGCTATAGAAAGAAAGATCAAGCAATAAGGGCAGATAGAAAATAGATATGTTGGGCAATATTAAGACATAGGGCCCAATGATCACTAGTTTTTCTGTTGTTTTTGTGCCTTTTATTCAGGCGCACCGTTTTGCACCATTTTGCGATTAACGCCAAACTATGCCGAGTGAGTAGCAAAATAAACAGGTTTCCCATCTATCTTACCAATCCAGATGTTTTCTTGCGCCTAATGATATTCATCACTTGCAACTTTTCATTTAGGCGCAAAAACGGGCACAAAACACTCCAGCCCGAAGGTGGCGTTACTGAGAGAGTAGCACTGAGCCCCTGGTCAGAGAGCTCATCCTCACGCGCAGAGAATCAACCAGACACTGCAGACATAGTACTGACATTAATACACTACAGACATTAGAACAGATAGTACATACACTGCAGACACTGCGCACAGATATTTACATACACTGCATACACTAGTACAGTTAATACAGACACTAGACTACAGATTAATACGCGACATTAGACAGAAATCACAGACACTGCAGACACTAGTACGATAATACAGACATTGCAGAACACTAGTACAGACATTTCATACAATGCAGACACTAGTACAGATATACACACATTATATACACTGCAGACACTGCGTACAGATAATACAGACATAGAGATACTCTGCAGACACTAGTACAGATAATACAGGACATTGCAGATACTAGTACAGACATTACATCAATGCAGACATAGTACAGAAATAGAGGAAACTGCAGACACTAGTACAGATAATACACACATTTATACACTGAAGACACTAGTACAGATGATACAGACATTGCAGATACTAGTACAGACCTTACATACAATGCAGACACTAGTAGTACAGATAATAGAGACAGTGCAGATACTAGTACCAACATTAATACACTGCAGACACTAGTACAGATAAAAATACGAAACTACAGACACTAGTACAGATAAACAGACATTGCAAGATACTAGTACAGAATTACATACATGCAGACCTAGTACAGATAATACACACATTATATACACTGCCGACACTAGTACAGATAATACAGACATTAGAACATGCAGACACTTAGAACAGAAATTACATACATGCAGACACTAGCACAGATATACCATACACTGCAGACTAATACAGATAATACAGACACTGCAGACACTATTACAGTTAATACGACATGCAGATACTAGTACAGACATTGCATCATGCAGAACTAGTACAGACATACAGACATTACATACACTGCAGACAACTAGTACAGATAATACCAACATACATACACGCAGACACTAGTACAGATAATACAGACATGAGATACTCTGCTGAGACACTAGTACAGACATTACAGGACATCATACATGGCAACGACACTAGAACTATATAATGACATTTACATCACTGCAGACACTAGTACAGTAATACAGAAATTAAACACTGCAGACACTAGTACACGAAATACAGACATAGATTACTCTGAGACACTAGTACAGATAATCCGACCTTCGATACGTCGGCGACACTGTACAGACATTACAGACATTACCATACTCCGCCAGACACTATACCAGATAATACAGACATTACATACCACTGCAGACACTAGAACATATTAATACAGAACATTACATACACTGATTACACTTTAGTACAGAATACACGACATTACATACAACTGCAGACACTAGAAATATAATACAGAATTACATACACTGCATACATAGTACGCATAATACAGACATGACATACCTGCAGAACACTAGTACAGATAATACAGAATTCGATACCTGCCAGACACTAGTATCAGATAATACAGAAATTAGCAACACTGCAGACAACTAGTACAGTAATACAGACATTACATACACGCAGACACTTAGAAACATCATTAATACACTATACAATGCATTAATTGTACAGAATAGACCATTGGGCAAATGCAACTGTACAGATAAACCAGACATGATGACCTGCAGGACACTAGTACAGATAATACAGACCTAGATAACAGACTAGACAGTACCAACTAGACATGGAACAGTCAATAATCAGACATTAGTATCTGCAGACACTGTACAGATCATTACAGACATGAGATGCTCTGCAGACAGGAGCTGCAGATCTATTTACAGTGTCATCAGCTTCTATTTCTCCAACATTTCGTGACAGACTCCTAGCTCAGAGCAAGACAGGAGAGAAGTCTTGAGGATTTGCAGATACTACAGACAAGTGCCCCCATGTAATTCTGCACAGTTGTCATGAGGGGGATACTGTGCACAATTACAGGGGTGCAGCAGGAGACCAGCACTGGGGGAATCATCTCTGGAGAAGCCCATGCTGATGAGGTCACTGGGTTGCAGGGTTGTCACACACCTGGGTGCTGATGCTGAGAACAGAGAGGAGATTGTACGCAGGGATGACACTTTATGCCCGAGTCGAAAATGTGCGCCTTAAACTGCGCCAAAATTGACGCTCATAAAACTGTGTTAACGTAAAGTGATTAATAAGAGGAGAAATATATTTCACAGATGGTTGTAGCTCGTGATAATTCGGCAAAACAGTGCGCCTGATATTAGGCGCAACTACTACACTTAGCGCCCAAAAGTAATAATGTGGCCCAAAAGTTTAGTTCTCCCGTATCTATGATTCTGTGCAGCTACACTGGAAAAGTCAATGGCAGAGTCAACCACAAGGGATAGACGCCGGAAAGTGCAATTAATAAACTAAACCGCTTCTATGCGAAGAATCACACGAAAGACTAGAAACAAAGGGAAAAATAAGGTATATCAATACACATGTTATTGTATAAAATAAGAAGAATCAAATAATCACGCAGCCCTGAACAGTATTAAATATCTGAAGGCGGCGGAATAAATAAAAGTGTTAGTTACCCAGAACCTTCTGAGTCGTTCGCATCTTTTGCTCTTAATTAGAAACACCTCCAATATATCAGGTCCGTTTGAGACAATCTGTCAATAGATATGAGATATATAAAGATAGCTAGAAGATATGATCATAGAAGATTAGATATGAGATAGATTAGATATGAGATAGATAGATAGATAGAGAATAGATGAGATAGATAGATAGATAGCAAAGATAGTAATGAGATAGATAGATCAGATAGAGCAGAAGAGATAGGAGATAGATAGATATGAGTATAGATAGATTAGATAGATAGATAGATAGATAGCTAGATAGAGAGATTGAGGAGATATTGAGATAGATAGAAAGATAGAGGAGAGAGATAGATATGAGATAGATAGATATGAGAAATTGATATGTATAGGAGATAGATAAGATAGAAGATAGATAGATAGAATGAGATATGAGAAGATAGAGATTAGCATAGATGAGATTGAGATAGATAGTATAGATTGAGATAGATAGATAGATAGATAGATAGAGCTATGAGATAGATAGATAGAGATAGATGGATATGGGATAGATAGATAGAAGATTAGATAGATAGAGATGAGATAGATAGAAGATAGATAGATAGCTAGATAGATAGATGAGATAGATATGAGATGCTAGATAGATGTGAGATTAGATAGATATAGATAGATAGTAGGATAGATAGATCGCTAGATAGATAGATATGAGAAGATAGAAGATAGATAGATAGATAGATAGATTAGATAGCTAGTGCCTTATTATTACTCTTCTTCTTTTGGTCAGAAATCCGATCAAAGAGAATCGGATAAGTGAGATGCGTCGGTTTGTTATATTCTCTATAAACCTTGTTCCTGGAAGCCGTTGCGAGGAGATATGACGGGAAACTGCAGTACTAATGGAATAGACTGCACCAAGCCGGCATTAGAGCGCGGCGGATGTCACTGTAGAGGACAGGACTACGAGATGATGACCTCACATGGAGGGTATTGCTGTCTGGAAAGTAGAGACTTCTTCGGGAGTAGCATTGAAAAGGGTAACTCGAGCAGAGCTGGAAAAGTAATTCTTTTATTATGAGTAAAGCACTTGCTAGTGCCGTGGAGTTCTCCAACGACTAGAATATGCCAGCATGCCGCAAGGCTATTCCAAGGACCTATCACCACTGGACACAGAAGAAGATCCAGAAGAGGGACTTTACTAAAACACCTGCTAGGAGTACTGTGGAACAAGAAAAATTGGATAGTGTATGCAGTGCCGTCACTCGCCTGAGCATCATTGAGGGATGTTTTAGACCTGATTTTGAGGTGGACACCTTCTCAAACATCGAATCAAAAATGTCCTTAGGAACCTTCAAAGGTTTCTACTTGCTACCTGTTCCTTTTCACACCTTGTGTTTTCACACACACTAGAATTGGTAGTCTATTAAAGCCCATTATTTGGTGTGGTCACCTTCCCTCCTTGACGTTGACCTTATCTTTACACATCACCAAAAGCCACCTTTTTTTTACTTTCTACGGGACAAAGACCATTGATGTAGACAAGCAAAAACTGCTAAGGAGGGATCTTGGTACAACAAGCAGGTATTCTTGCATATTTCAAAAATTTTTGTTAATAGGTGCACCTCTTATGAGGGGCTGTGAAGAAAGAAGGTCACGTTTATTGATCTGTTTGGTCACAGGTGGACCTTTCTATGGTGGCCTTGAAAATGAAGGTCTCAAATCCACGGTTAAAAACATTTTGCTTAATCAGGTGGGACCTACTCTACGCAGTCTTAGAGATAGAGGGTTCCAGGATTTGGTACTTCAATCACTTCGGATCCGTACCCGTGGACCTATATTCTATGGAGGCTTGAAGAAGAAGGTTATCTTGTATGTTGATCATTTTTGATGTCAGCTGAGACCTTTTTGCAGGCCTTGGAGAAAGAAGATCGAGCGTTTGTTATCAACTATAGTTTACTTTTCAGTGGCATATTTCTTGGAATGAAAAGTTCAAGTAGTGATATTACAAAATTATGCTGGCGACAGCCCAGAATTACCAAATTTTGTCGGTTTAAGAAGTCCACCTTGGAGTCGATAATTTACACATCGGGTGGATCTCTTCTATGGCGAGCTTGGAGAAAGAAAGAGTTGAATCCAATGGTTAATAAAAAATTGGTTATGAAATGGACCTATTCATGAAGGTCTTTAAAAATGAGAGGGTCCAGAATTGGTAATTAGTACTTTCTGCTTATCGGACCATTTCTATGGAATATTGGAGAACGAAGGTACAGCCTGGTTATGAATACATTTACTTTTCTGGTGAGAACTACCTTCTACTCGGCTGTGAAAACAAATTTTACACGGGAACTTTCCCCCCCGATTCTACCTATAAAGGTGAAGGGGTTGTAGGGGATGAATGGGACGTGAGGATAGCCCTTTTTTGGGCTAATCCTCACGTCCCGGGTGTCTTTTTAGAAACTTTATGGAGGAATATGTAAATGTTTTCAGGTGGCAACTGGGCAGTGGAGTACCGGACATGAGGTACTAGTCGCGGCTACTCCCACGCCCCAGTAGCCACATTACTCCTCTACAATTAATCTTCGGCGCGCAGATACCTGTCCTGGTCCCCGGCGGCATCTGCGGCCTTCATGGCATGACACAGAGTTCCGGGAGACGCGGCGTGCAGCCAAAGGCATGCGTTTGCGCATGACGCAGGAAACACAGGGGACCAGCGGAGGGCGCGCCAGCTGAAAGATTAAAGTCGGAGTAGACGGTAGAACGTGGCTACGGGGCGGGAGTAGCCGCCGAGATATAGCCTCATGTCCAGCTACTCACGCCCCAGTAGCTGCATAAAAAAAATGCTCAAAAAGTTTCGTAAAAGACACCCGGGACGTGAGGATTAGCCCAAAAAAGGGGCTATCTCACGTCCAATTCATCCACCTACCACCCTTCTACCTTTTATAGGTGAGAATTGAGGTGGTAGGTCCCTTTGAAGCCCTTGGATCATTAGAAAATTTATGTGGTGATATTGAACCTTTCTATGAAGGTTTTAGAAGAAAGAAGGTCCGGCCTTCCAGTTTTTCAACAGATTTTTCTGAAGATTTCTCTATGGGATTAATGGGTTAAAAAAGGGATTTTTGGACCTACCCCAGAATTTCATACAAAGTTTTGAGAGAAAGAAAAAAATCAGATGCCAGTCCTTGTCTTGGTCGTTTAAACTTGGAACCACCTTAGTGAACTTCTTTAATATGTTGCATAGGGGTCTCATGGATTGCGATCCCAGCAACTGCAAAGAGCCACAAATAATTCAGTGAATTACCTACAGTAGTCAAACTTGAAAATAGGACCACCTGGGGGCGTCAAAGGTGAATGTCAACAACCACCCCAGTACATAGGTAATTACTCATGTCCATTTGTGACCATTACAAATGAGGTCACCTGGCTTCTCTGAGTGTTCCTATTTTTACCAGTCAATATGGTCTTCTTATATGTTACAAAAAAAACAAGGAATCAACACCCTGCAACAAGAGTTGGTACCTATCTAGCGGCCCTTTTGAGGTCCCCCATGTGATGAAATATGACTGGGGCTCTTATCACAAGGACCTACTGTTGTGCTCCTGAAGGATTCTGAAGGAGTTGGGAAAATGGTTTGATAAGTACTTTAGATGTTACAGTTGTTAAGTATACTTATATGGGACCCCCACCAGTCAATATAATTCTGTTGGTAAGTTTTTAATTCCCAACAGCACCACCACAGAAAAAATTAGCATTACACCATACTCTTTTATTAACTCCAATGGGTTCTTTTGTGTGTTTTTGTTTCATTTAGATAACCACAGATTAGTTTGGAAAGGACCATCTTACTGGGTTAAGACATAAGCAAATGATTTGGTTAGGCTTCTCCAGTTGTGACGGTTAGTGTTGTTCCTCCTTACAGTCAAATCCTAGTTTGGTTAGCTTCTCCACCGTCTCGGTTAGGAGTTTTTCTTGAAACAGTCACATCCCTAGTTGGGTTTTAGCTTCATCCTCAGGTTCACGGTAGTGTGTTTACTGAGCAGTCACATCTAGTTTGGGTTAGGTTCTCCTACGTTCGGGTTAGTGTTTTCTCATGAACAGTCACATCACCTAGTTGGGTTAGGCTTCTCCCCCGTTACGGTTAGTGTTTTTTCTCTGAACAGTCACATCCCTAGTTGGGTTGGCTTCTCCCACAGTTACGGTTAGTGTTTTTCTGAACAGTCAATCCCTGGTTTGGTTAGGCTTATCCATTGTTACAGTTAGGTTTTCCTCTGTCGGTTCACTATCCCTGGTTTTGGTTTAGGCTTCTCAATTGTTACAGGTTAGTGTTTTCCTCTTACGGTCACATACCCTAGTTTGGTTCGGCTTCTCACATTTGTTACAGTTAGTGTTTCCTCTGACAGTCACATCTCTGGTTTGGTTTAGGCTTCTCCCGTTACGGTTAGTGTTTTTCTCTTGAAACAGTCACACCCTAGTTTGGGTTAGGCTTCTGACATCGATTACGGTTAGTGTTTTCTCTGTACAAGTAACCTCTTGGTTTTGGTTAGGCTTCTCCACCCGTACGGTTAGGCTTTTCACTCTGTACGTCACATCCCTGGTTTTGTTAGCTTCTGCAACGTTCACGGTTAGGTTTTCCCTGTACAGTCACATACTCTGGTTTTGGTTAGGCTTCTCCAAACGTTACGCGTTAGTGTTTCCTTGTACAGTCACCAAACCCTAGTTTTGGTTCGGGTTCTTCACCGTTACGTGTTAGTTTTTCCTGTTACGCACATCTCCAAGTTTGGGTTAGCTTCCACGTTTCCCCTTACGGTTAGTGTTTTTTATGTACGTCAAATCCCTAAGTTGGTAGGCTTTCCCCCGTAACGGGTTAGTGTTTTCTCTGAAAACAGTCACAGTCCCTAGTTTGGGTCAGGCTTCTCACACGTTAGGTTTGGGTTTTTCTATGTACAGTTCACATCCTAGTTTGGAGTCAGGCTTCTCCCCGTACGGTTTTAGTGTTTTCCTCTGTACGGTCCATCACTAGTTTGGGGCAGGCTTTTCACCATTACGTTAGTGTTTTTCTCTGTACGTCAATTCTAAGGTTAATCTAAAACTTAATCAGTCCCATTGCCGAGTTTTACTGAGCTCCTAAATATATTAAGGAATATTCACCTGTAGCGACCACAATTTGGGTTCCTTCAAGTTCCTAGCCTGGGTATGACTGCACCCCCAAGCTAAGCCCACGACACTTTCCTATGACAACTTTTTCCAACCTTTGCAATCACTGGTAACTCAGAGAAGGCAACCTCTTTATCATCTACAACATCTCACTGACAATTTTTTTATATACAAAGACTATTTGTACCTGACTGTACCACTAAGCCTTTTTATGTACCTGTTGTCCTCATGTTGTACCAGGACGTGTAGGATCGCACACAAAGCGACTTGTCAGCGCAGACAAAACAACCTCGAAGACCACCATCCAAGATCAACATCCAACGTCAACCAGGACATACGCACTTCAAGCTGGGAGAGGATCCCTCAGGACCATTGCGTGCCTGTAGCCTGATCCATGTTCACTTCTGTGTATAAGATGAAAGGAGAGTGAGCCCCAAAACTTGTATTCACATGGTAACACACGAACTGCAAAATAAATTATCAAAAAAGTTCAGCCTTATCTCAACATGTTCTGTGGTAAAGGAGTTTTAACTATTTCTTATGATTTCCTTCTAGTATACTTATAACTGATTGAAAAATTCTGTTGCCACTGGAACAGACAATTAAGTGTGCCAGAGTGTTGTCAGGACCATTCAAATGGATTTGTTTGAATGTCAGAGGTTGGACACCAAACATCTACTACATATGGGGTTATTTCGACTATTCCTGATGGCATTTTCACATGGAAGAATAACATTTGGCCTTTTGACAAACCAAGGGGGCTCTATGTTCTTCGAAACAGCATTAATAACTTCTTGTGAGTGTGAAACGTGCCGCTGGATAAGCTTTGGGCTACATCTATTTATGGGTGACAGCATTATATGAAGTTTTGATGGTAAAACTAAGACATGCTCACTTGTTTTTTCAAAGGACTGGCCTTAGGCTCTTTTCTACGGACCCCAATCACCCAATGCGGTTAGTAAAAAAGTGGACAGGTGACCACAGTTGTTGTACCTGTAACCCATATAGAGTGGGCACCTAAAAACATAAAGTGTGTGCCAAAAATTTTGTTGAGACATATTTACCCCAAACACACTGCCAATAACTAGAAGGGGTAAGAGGTAGCGAAGTTACGTCGTTGAGAAGCATGGGCATATAAGAAGACACTAGAATATGAAGGGCACATGGGTAGATAGAGGGACCTATTACAAATTTGGATTTGCTAAGAGTTAACACTCCAAAATTCCATTAACATAGTACAGACGATATCCAGATTACCAGTCTGACACAACGAGAAACAAAATTGATCATTGTTGGGGAGTCACTGGGCAGCAGTGTCTTACGAATATTGCGGAATGTTGTCACAGGTGCTCCCACGATCCTGCACCCGTGTTCCACGTGTACCCCAAATAATGCCACTGCCAGACTTCACCTGCGCCAGTCCTGCTTGCCATCGGGCTGGCCTAGGAGGCGTGGAGGGGACAACGCGCGCCAGCTGCGAAGATTTAATGGCCAGAGCACGTGATTGGTTGCACTGGCTGAACATCACACCTTATAATCAGACACCTCCCTTCTGTTTTGACGGATCTTTCCAGTGCGTACGCCAATAGGAAAGCTCCTTGCGATATTGTGTGTTTCCCTGCATTACCAGCTCTGAGTCTGTGTTGCCGTGAGGTCCTCCAAGAGTCCCTCAGTGTTACTGTGTTCCAGAGTCCATCCGTGTTGCTGTTATTCCTGCGTTTGCTGTGTTATGTGACCTAGTTCCGTCCCATCTTGCCTAGACATCCCATTGGCTGACTCGGATTGGACTTGACCTTGCTCTCTGCCGTCTGCCGACCGTTGCCTGGACCCAAAACCACGAGAATGTCTTCCGTTAAGGTACCTCGACTGGTAGCACACCATGGGCTAGTCGCCCACTGTGGAAGCGAACCGTGGTGGTGACCCCGCGCAGCAAGTCCAACCGCTTGCGGCGGGCTCTGGTGAAACCAAGGTGCCACGTAGACTCGGTCCCAGGTGCCGGCTAGTAGCAACTCCCAACGGTGGTCCAGAGGATCCAATGATTCCGAAACACTGGACAATGTTCCATCAAATATGTTCTACATTAAACGGTCCTCTCAAATCACATAATCCCCTGCTGAACTAGTAACATTACAAAATAACAAAGGAGAGAAAAAGGAAGGATGTAGGGAATTATCGGAAGGATCATCGCTACAGAGTTGTGATCATACGACATTAGCAGCGTAATTACACAGAGAAAGATTACAAGGACTCGGCTTTGGAGAATACGGCACGTTACAATCCAAAATTGCAATTTTAGTGACGAAAAGAGTCTTGAAGCTTCAGGTAATCGTAAACGCATCGTATTCTCACGGGGAACCATTACCAGCTTCTGCCCAGAACCCTGTATTAATATAGACTGTATTGTCAGGGTTAAACTACCGACGGTGATAGACGCAAAACTAGATAAAGAGAACCCTAGATAAGCAAGAGCGAAGGAGAGATATAGGTATTAATTACTCAACACAATTCTGTGGAATAAGGGGGTCATGTTACTAAGGGCCCAAATCGGTTTTTACGTCGGGTTACACGAATTTATCGTTTTAGCGCGATTGTCCCTGAATTGCCCGGGATTTGTGGCCCAGCGATCGGATCGTGGGTGCATCGGCACTGGCAGACACAACGGAAATAGAGGGCGTTGGGCCATCGGAAAAAACCCGTTCGGATTTGGAGGAAAAACTGGCCGTATTTTTAAAAAAGTTGTCGCTTGACACACGCTTACTGCACCCGGCCTGCCGATTGGATGAAACTTCAGTGCATCTCGACGGCATTACGCAGCAGGCAGCAGCCTACACTAGTGGACATCATGGAGAACTTAGTTAGTGATCGCACGGAAAACCCGATTCCTCCACAGAGAAAGTGCGCGCTGGATCGCGAATGGCAGGGGTAGCAATCTGCCCCATAATGTGTAAAAATGTCATGAACACTATGGTGGGCATTCAGGCACATGTTGAGGCTGTCTTAAATCGGTATGTGAATGCCTTGCCCCTGCTGATGTACATAGGAAATGAACGAACAAAAATCTGGGCTGCGGAAAAGGACCTGCTACTATAATAGCGGTTTGTGACACGGTGGCACATTCTGTGTTGGTGAGACACGGTTGGATACGACGTCCTCTCAAATCTAACATGAAGCATTAGACACAGTGAGTTAGTCACATTTTGTGTGGCTAGTCCACAACCCAATGATGAGGGCCTTTTACCTGGAACACCTGAGCAAGTCCCTACCTCTCAAAAAGATCATTCAGTTTCCTTGACGGGGAACAGGAAGGAAATGCACACCAAAACCTGGTGGTGTAATCTTATGAACATGTCAATTACCCTCAAAGTGAAAAGAGCTGGGATGGCGTGCACATATTACATGGGGATTCAGTCTCAGGGGGTATCACAATGGGGAGCAATATGGCCACCACTATGCTAACCATTGCGATCTACACAATCACCACTTCAAAAAAAATGTTGGTGCAGATACATAGACGAACATCTCCCGATATTGAATAGAACTATTGAGTTCACTCAGAGAACTTTGACCGGGCCTGACAAATATTCTGAGTTGATGTCCACAGAAGAACATTCAGGTTCGTAATCTATTCAAAAATGGTTAACTATTACCTTAAAGATGCATCTGTTGTCATACCGACAGTTAAGAAACAATTTATAGATGATAGAGAGGTGATGGATCATGACTTTGACTCCCAGTTCTCTAGAACTAAACGTATCATGTGAGAGAATAAGATAGTAAAAGGGAAATTATCCACCTACAGTTTAGACAAAGAGCTAAAGAGTCTAACCCAGCACCCACACAAGGATAAACATAAAGAAAAGTACAGAGGTTAATGGGAGGATACTCCTAAGATCCAAAAAGGACAAAATAAGAGCAACGGGGCTATTGTAACTAAGTGTCCGAATCGAGCCTTTCTCGGGTTCCCGACGATTTCCGACTTGCCCTAAATGTGCCGCAAGGATTTGGTTGCATGCGATAGGATTGTGGCGGTCGGCGCCGGCTTTACTGCAGAAACCGCACTCACATCACCGGAGACGAGAGAGCGAACTCCCGCGGACTTCAGCACAACCAGAGACACTGGGGATATCGGCGGCGCACGACCTGTGAAATCCAGACACAGACCCGAATCCTAGTCGGAGAAACGTGCCGCGGGATCGAAACTGGACCAGGGACAGTAATGTGCCCCAACATGTTCCAACTTTCCCTGAATCGGTAGGGAGGTAAGACCATGTATACAACATTGGAACATTGGGCTTGACTGCCTTTCTACATATTCTGAACTTAAAAACCCAACACACATTTCTTTTTCCATACCCCAAGTCTTAAAGGATGAAGTTGGTTTTGAGGCAGATGTGGGTTCTCTCAAACAGAAGAGATGAGATAGGAAGAAGTACAGATAGACAAAGGAGGAGAAAGATAGAAAGATGACTGATGTCGTAGATAGATACAATGGAATGAGAGAAAGAAAGAAAGAAGATAGACCACAATACAAGTGGAACTTTTATAATACCCTGAGTATGGATGGTGCCCGACCCTTTGCTCTGGATCCTATCCTGGTTGTGTGGTGGCTCAGGCCTACTCCAGTGTGGCCCAGCGGGCAATGGGGCAGGAGCACACCAGGCAGCCAACTGCACACCCGCCACGCACCTATTTCACACCCTCTACGCCCTTGGCAGTGGAGTCAGGGGTGAAGTATGGACTGCTATGTGACTTGGGCTGTATGAATATTAAGCCCCCTACCAGTCTAGAGTCACTTCCACATTGGTAATTGGGGAATGGAGGATCTCCCTTCTGATGCTTTCAATCAAGACAGTTCAGAGCTTTGAGGACCTTTAAGGTCCTGAAAGGCTATTGTGTACATATGTATTGACGAACATGATCAGATGTATGAGGAGTTCATGGGTAAAGGTCCTTTTTCGTATAAAAACTAGTCGGTGGGTTGGGTTGCATCGGCCCCGGGCTACTGCACAATATGCCTACTGGTGGATGTGTGGTAAGGGGAAAAATAGGAGAAATTTCTGGCGTATGATGGGAATTGACACTATTTCACGACGTTCAGGATAGATATGAGATATAACGTAGATAGATAGATAGAAGATAGATAGGAGATAGATAGATATGAATAGATCATGAGATAGATAGAAAGATAGATAGATAATGATATAGTAGCTCACAGTGAGTAAGATCAATATGTCCAGAGACCAAGCCTAAACAGAAACGCCCAAGTTTTTCTCAAAGAACGTCTGTAGTTTTGAGCCTCTTAGCGGTTATTTTATAGTATACAGCACAATGACAAGCATCAGAAAGTAACAATAGAAATGACACGAAATCCTAGCTAATAATTCATCAAAAAACATATTTCAATTATGGACAAAAAAAACCAAAATGTGGCTTCTCATCAATTACTTTCTCAAAATTAGTCCATTGGAATCCTGAGTGGCCTTGATCTTAGGCTCAAAGACCCCCCCCCCCCCCGAGGCCTTATGCTAAAGAGTTGGACGGTCTAAAACTTTATTCATGAGTTTAAATTTTATATAAAGATTGGTTAGTTAACCCTATTCCGAAATATAGTGTGTTGTTGAAAGGGCACCGCGGGTACTTTAATAAGGGACATTGGCACAAAATGTCCTCCATATGTTGTTTACACTATAGTAATCGGAGAAGCATTCAATTAGAATAGAAGGGGGGAGGAGCAGTAGAAAAACCGTATTCATACATGTTTCATGCTGGTGGTCCACTTAGTGTAGCAAAAATAGCAGAAGCACACAGGGTCATTTTAGGCGAGGAGTAGTGTCATAATCGTGAGGGACAGCCAGGTTGTAAAAAGAAAAGCGGGTCAAAACAACACTAATGCTCTTATAGTACACGGCGGGGAACATGTCGAGGAGAAGAAGACGAGATAGTCAGCTATCAAAAATAAGAGAAATCCAGGGAAGGTCTTCTACAGTTGAGGGCCAAGAAGAACATTGGACCATGCATGGTTGTAACTCATCACAACAGAATCAGAAAACGAAACGAGTAATGTCCACCACTATGGGATCTTCTCTGCCACTCAAAATATGAAAGGAGCTACTAATTCCATTCATCACCATTTCCCAAATGCCTCCACCATCAATCATCAGATGAATCATGTCAAGCTCATCGGCATCGGCAAAGCTATCAAGCCGAACTGGTGGCCAGAGTTGCTTATCGGCCATCAACAACATGATAATCCCAATTCTGCTCAATCAGACCATCTATAAACCCTAAGATAATGCCTGTGTGCTACAAAAAATGTGGGAACCTTTCTCCTAAAGACTTCGAGACTTACTCCTGGAAGCTCTACTCAAGGTAGATACAGAACACTCACCGGCCACCGAAACTTTATTAGGAGTACACCATGCTAGAGTACGGGTTGAGAACCCCCTTTGCCTTCAGAAGGCCTCATTTCGTGATAGATCACACAATGGTGCTGGAAGCTCCTCCAGAGATTTTGGTCATGATTGACATGGATGGGCTACACAGTTGCGCGATTTTCGGGTGCCAATCCATTGATGCGAACTCCCTCGTTCCGAACCACATCACCATACCAAGGGGCCCAAAGAGTGCCAACGAAAACTAATGTCCCACACCATGACACCACCACCACCAGCATGAACCCGTTGATACAAGGCAGGATGGATCCATGCTTATGTTGACGCCAAATTTCGACCCTACATCCGAATGTCGCAGCCAAAATCGAAGATCGTATCAAGCAAGGCAACGTTTTTGTTCCAATCTTCTACTGTCCAATTTCAATTGAGCTTGTGAAATTGGTAGCCTCAGTTCCTGGTTCTTAGCTGAGAAAAAGGGAGTGGCACCCGGTGCGTGGTTCTTGCTGCTTGTACGTCCAATCGTGCATCAAAGTCGACGTACCTGTGCAGTTCAAGAGCTCTTTGCTTACAGTTTGTAACGGGGTGGCGATTTGAGTCAACTCGTATCAGCGTCGAACCAGTCGTGCCCATTCTCCTCGCCTTGGCTCAAGAGCGCATTCCGCCACAGCCTGCCGCTCATGGAGGTTTTGCGTTTTTGACATTTCTGTAAACCTCCTAGAGATGGGTGTGGTGTTGAAATCCCGTAGAGCAGCAGGTTCTGCAACCTCGACCCGCTGCGGCACCAACACCCTGCACGTCAGAGGCCACATCTCTTCTCCCCATATGATGGCGGTTGGAAGAGGAGAGAGTCTGCTGTTTACATGTAAACTGTCACGGGGTTGCCGCGTGCTTGGCTGATTCGAAAGTAGGGGTCGCGCAGTTGGAGGTGTACATCAAAAGTGGCGGGCGTGATATAGATCCCTACAATGAGACGGAAGTGGTGGCAGAGGTGAGATCCATAGCTCTGCCCGTTGGAATGGAATTTTATCCCCCCCCGAGGCAATGTTTATTTTGGGGTGCGGACATTTGGTAAGTAGAGGGTGGTTTTTCAGTTATAGGCCTCTTTTAGGATTGTCCCCTGTTAACCGGCTGCGGGGCTGGTAGGTAATTATCCTGTCAGGCAGCACAGGGCGCTGTGTGAGCGGATCACGGATTGGCCCTGTGGGATCCTTGGGGGCGTTAGATAGAAACAACTTATTGATTATATCATTAAGTACCAGGTACTGACAATAACTGTACTGTCAAACATTGATAATAATCATATGTTCCACGGTTTTCAGATTTATATAATTATATGACAGATCAAAGTTCTTTCAATCATTCCACATAGATGAATCATATTTTTCACAAACTTCTATCCACACTGACCCATCATTACATCACTACTGACAATAGATGATGTCACAGCTTATCTCCTCCCCCTCCCTGTACAATGACCTCTATATAGATAACACTGACCCATCATTACATCACTACTGACAATAGATGATGTCACAGATATCTCCTCCCCTCTCTGTACAATGACCTCTATATAGGATAACACTGAACCATTATTACATCACTACTGACAATAGATGATGTCACAGCTTATCTCATCCCTCCCTGTACAATTCCTCTATATAGATAACACTGACCCATCATTTACATCACTACTGACAATAGATGATGTCACAGCTTATCTCCTCCCCTCCCTGTACAATGACCTCTATATAGATAACACGACCCCTCATTAATCACTACTGACAATAGATGATGTCACAGCTTATCTCCTCCCCCTCCCTGACAATGTCCTCTATATAGATAACACTGACCCATCATACATCACTACTGACAATAGTGATGTCCAGCTTATCTCACTCCCCCTCCTGTACAATGACCTCTATATAGATAACACTGACCCATCATTACATCACTACTGGAAATAGATGATTGTCACAGCTTATTCTCTCACCCCTCCCTGTACAATTACCTCTATATAGATATAAATGACCCATCATACATCATACGACAATAGATGATTGTCACAGGATTATTCTCATCCCCCTCCCTGTATAATGACTTCTATATAGATAACACTGACCCGTCATTACATCACTACTGACAATAGATGATGTCACAGCTTATCTCCTCCTCCCTGCACAATGACCTTATATAGATAATAATGACCCATCATTTTGAGTCACAATTTGTGCAAATCATAGGACAGGTCTGGGTGTGCTTATTTTGATAAATGCATGTTTTCCTTTAAGTTGCAACAAACCCTATGCAGTCTGACCGTTTATATCTTCTATTTTACCTTTTGCTAATTGACCATATGAATTTTAGCAATAATTAGGAAGCAGATGGCCAGGAGATTCACTATGGAATAACTATTTGGAAATTGAAATTAGAACAGGATCTGTATCTATTAATCTAAGAAAAATATGGGAAGGGGAGGTACAGACTACGACTACAACTGCCAGAATTTTTGATAACCGCTATAATTATTACATATTTCGAATCTTGCTCCAATATATGAAATATTTGTAGACAATATTCATGATTTTTTGTAGTTATAGAAGTGCCGGCATATCAGACATACCCATGTTCTGGTGCCTGGGGGCCAAGAGACCCTCTTAAAGATTTTGCTTTGGACTAGTTGAGATGATGTAGTATAATGTGTATTAGAGAGGGAGTAGTGGAGACTAACAAAGACCCCATCCTGTTTTATTAGACCTGTAAAAAGGGAAAGATCTATAACATCAGAGCCCTGGTAATAAAGAAGCTCTGACTCTGGGAGGAACATATGGAGCTTCGAGAGGTCACAGCCTCACTTTCTAATAAGGGAAAAGTCGCTCTGACAGTTAACTGCTTCTGTGCCAGTCTCTGGGAAGTTAATAATAGAAGATTCTATATAAAGAATATTAGAAAATACAAAAAAAAGAACATTTATTTGCAGATATGGGAACACCCCTTTAAGAATGAAAAATAAAAAGAAACACCTAGGGGGGAGACTTCCTAAAAGGAGAATTTGTGTAAAATACTGTGGATATGAACCTTAGTACAAACTGGGTAATAGGAATAAAGGAAACCTGGAGAGGATGATAACTTGAATCTTCGTGATGGGTTGTTCCCGTGTAGCAGGATAGAAGAGAAGTTTGTAGGATTTTACAGATAGTACAGAGAAGTGTCCCCGTGTAGCAGGATAGAAGAGAAGTTTGTAGGATTTTGTAGATAGTACAGAGAAGTGTCCCCGTGTAGTAGGATAGAAGAGAAGTTTGTAGGATTTTGTAGATAGTACAGAGAAGTGTCCCCGTGTAGTAGGATAGAAGAGAAGTTTGTAGGATTTTACAGATAGTACAGAGAAGTGACCCCGTGTAGCAGGATAGAAGAGAAGTTTGTAGGATTTTACAGATAGTACAGAGAAGTGTCCCCGTGTAGCAGGATAGAAGAGAAGTGTGTAGGAGCTGCAGACAGGACAAAGAAGTGCCCCGTGTATCAGTAGGACCACACTGGTGTCTGAGGAGGATACTGGTCAGAATTACAGGGGAGCAGGAGAAGATCAGCACTGGGGGATCCCCTCCAGGAGAAGCCACTGCTGAGGAGGTCAATGGGTGCAGGGTGTCACACACCTGGGTGCTGCTGTGGGGGTCATTCTCATGCTGGGCTGCGGAAGAGAAGCAGATAGGAGCTTGTAGGAGGGTCACATGTAAAAGCCCAAATCTAACATTGTGCCTAAACTGCGCCTAAAGTAAAGTGATTAATAAGAGGCAGGAACTCAACTCATCACAGATGGTTGTAGCTTGTGATAATTCTGGTGCAACAGCGAGACTTGAGCGCAGAACAGCGATACATCCGGCCCATTGTGAGTCTATTTTTTGCAGAAGAAGAAGGCGCCAGTTTGCTGTGCAAATCCTACCATTGCCTTACCTAAGTTATTGCACAATTATTTGCCCCCCATGTAGGCGCAATAGTATAATAAATCGGGTGCAAACATCTGCAAAGAGACGCAATATAATGACAAATAGAGCGCAACAACACATGACGAATTGAGGCGCAACATTCCAAAAAAAAGGCAGCAAAAAGGTGCAAAAACACCAACGGCAAGAGAAAAAAAAAGATAAATGACCCCCACTGCATTATTAGTGCTGACTGCATTGGTTAGAAGCTCATGGAAATATATAAAAAACAGAAAACTCTCCAGTTAAACCACAATCAGAACGGATGCAGTAAAATTGCTAATCCTGCACATCACACGCATCGATTTCATGTCAGACGTCTCCAAATATCTACAGGGAGAGAATGGGAAGAGCTGCACGTATGTATGTCTGGAGCCGGATAAGTGAGAGGACTTGTATATATACCCTATCTACATATCAGGGGTCAGAGGTGAGAGGTCCTTCATCTCCTCCCATCAGGATGGGCCTAGAAGATTCCGTAAATAGAACATTACTTCACCATAAAAATTATAAGTACAAATAAGTCCAAAAAAAAAACGATAATGAGGTCATCAAAGAGAGTTATAAATTTAATAACGGGAAAGATTTTCCAATATTTCCTGAGATACAAAACAATAAAAGGACATTATATACAGTGTGGCTATAGAAAGAAAGATAAGCAATAAGGGCAGATAGAAAATAGATATGTTGGGCAATATATAAGACATAGGGCCCACATGATCACTAGTTTTTCTGTTGTTTTTGTGCCTTTTATTCAGGCGCACCGTTTTGCACCATTTTGCGATTAACGCCAAACTATGCCGAGGAGTAGCAAAAATAAACAGGTTTCCCTCCTATCTTACCAATCCAGATGTTTTCTTGCGCCAATGATATTCATCACTTGCAACTTTTCATTTAGGCGCAAAAACGGGCACAAAAACACTCCAGCCCGAAGTGGCGTTACTGAGAGAGTAGCACTGAGCCCCTGTCAGAGAAGCTCATCCTCAGCGCAGAGAATCAACCAGACACTGCAGACACTAGTACTGACATTAATACACTACAGACATTAGAACAGATAGTACATACACTGCAGACACTAGCACAGATATTTACATACACTGCATACACTAGTACAGTTAATACAGACACTAGACTACAGATAATACAGACATTAGACAGAAATACAGACACTCAGACACAGACAGATAATACAGACATTGCAGACACTAGTACAGACATTTCATACAATGCAGACACTAGTACAGATAATACACACATTATATACACTGCAGACACTAGTACAGATAATACAGACATTAGATACTCTGCAGACACTAGTACAGATAATACAGACATTGCAGATACTAGTACAGACATTACATACAATGCAGACACTAGTACAGATAATAGAGACACTGCAGACACTAGTACAGATAATACACACATTATATACACTGCAGACACTAGTACAGATAATACAGACATTGCAGATACTAGTACAGACATACATACAATGCAGACACATAGTACAGATAATAGAGACAGTGCAGATACTAGTACCAACTTACATACACTGCAGACACTAGTACAGATAAAATACAGAACTACAGACACTAGTACAGATAATACAGACATTGCAGATACTAGTACAGAATATACATACAATGCAGACCTAGTACAGATAATACACACATTATATACACTGCACGACACTAGTACAGATAATACAGACATTAGATACATGCAGACACTTAGAACAGACAATTACATACATGCAGACACTAGCACGATATACATACACTGCAGACTAATACAGATAATACAGACAATGCAGACACTATTACAGTTAATACGACATGCAGATACGTACAGCATTGCATATGCAGACTAGTAGATACAGACATTCATACACTGCAGACACTAGTACAGACTAATACAACATTACTACATGCAGACACTAGTACAGATAATACAGACATGAGATACATCTGCGGAGACACTAGTACAGACATTACAGGACATACAACATTGGCAAGCGACACTAGAACATATAATCGACATTACATACACTGCAGACAATAGTACAGATAATACAGACATTACAGACACTGCCAGACACTAGTACGAAATACAGACATAGATACTCTGCAGACACTAGTACAGATAATACCGACATTAGATACTCTGCGACACTAGTACAGACATTACAGACATTACATACTCCGCAGACACTAGTACAGATAATACAGACATTACATACACTGCAGACACTAGAACATATAATACAGACATTACATACACTGCATACACTAGTACAGATAATACAGACATTACATACACTGCAGACACTAGAACATATAATACAGACATTACATACACTGCATACACTAGTACAGATAATACAGACATGACATACACTGCAGACACTAGTACAGATAATACAGACATTAGATACTCTGCAGACACTAGTACAGATAATACAGACATTAGATACACTGCAGACACTAGTACAGATAATACAGACATTACATACACTGCAGACACTAGAAACACATTAATACGACATTAATACAATGCATTACACTGTACAGATAATAAGACATGGCATAACTGCAGAACTGTACAGATAAACCAGACATTAGATACTCTGCAGACACTAGTACAGATAATACAGACCTAGATACAATTGCAGACACTAGTACAGATATAATCAGACATTAGATACTCTGCAGACACTAGTACAGATCATACAGACATGAGATGCTCTGCAGACAGGAGCTGCAGACTCTATTTACAGTTCATCACCTTCTATTTACTAAACATTCTGCAGACTCCTGAGCTCAGAGCAAGACAGGAGAGAAGTTTGCAGGATTTTGCAGATACTACAGACAAGTGTCCCCCATGTAATTCTGCACAGTGTCTGAGGGGGATACTGTGCACAATTACAGGGGTGCAGCAGGAGACCAGCACTGGGGGATCCTCTCTGGAGAAGCCCTGCTGATGAGGTCACTGGGTGCAGGGTGTCACACACCTGGGTCTGATGTGAGAAGCAGAGAGGAGCTTGTACGCAGGATGACATTTAGTGCCCGAGTCGAAAATTGCGCTAAACTGCCCAAAATTGCGCTAAAACTGTGTTAAAGTAAAGTGATTAATAAGAGGCAGGAAAATAACTATCACAGATGGTTGTAGCTCGTGATAATTCGGCAAAACAGTGCGCCTGAATTTAGGCGCAACTACTACACTTAGGCCACAAAAGTCATAAATGTGGCACCAAAGTTTTTTAGTTCTCCCGTATTTGATTCTGTGCCAGCTACACCTGGAAAAGTAAATAGGCAGAGTCAACAACAAGGGATAGACGCCGGAAGTCCAATTAATAACTAAACCGCTTCTATGCGAAGAATCACAGAAAGTATAGAACACAAAAGGGAAAATAAGGCTATATCAATACACATGTATTGTATATAAACTAAGGAAGTAATCAAATAATCACGCAGCCCTGAACAGTATAAATATCTGAAGGCGGCGGAATAAAAGTGTTATTACCCAGAACCATTCTGAGTCGTTCGCATCTTTTGCTTCTAATTAGACATCCTCCAATATATCAGGTCCGTTTGAGACAGATCTGTCAATAGATATGAGATATATAGATAGATAGAAAGAAGATATGAGATAGATAGATAGATATGAGATAGATAGATATGAGATAGATAGATAGATAGATTAGAATAGAGAGATAGATAGATAGATAGAAAGATAGAAATGAGATAGATAGATAGATAGGAGAAGAGATAGGAGATAGATAGATTGAGATATAGATAGATTAGAAGATAGATAGATAGATAGATAGATAGATAGATTGAGAGAGATATGAGATAGATAGAAAGATAGAGAGAGAGATAGATATGAGATAGATAGATATGAGATTGATAGATAGGAGATAGATAGATAGATAGAGAGATAGATAGAAGATATGAGAGAGATAGAGATAGATAGATGAGATATGAGATAGATAGATAGATTGAGATAGATAGATAGATAGATAGATAGATGTATGAGATAGATAGATATGAGATAGATGGATATGAGATAGATAGATAGAAATTAGATAGATAGAGATGAGATAGATAGATAGATAGATAGATAGATAGATAGATAGATAGATAGATATGAGATAGATAGATGAGATATGGATAGATAGATATGAGATAGATAGATAGATAGATAGATAGATAGATAGATAGATATGAGATAGATAGATAGATAGATAGATAGATAGATAGATAGATAGATAGTGCCTGTATTATTACTCTTCTTCTTTTGGATCAGAAATACGATCAATAGAGAATCGGATATGAGATGCGTCGGTTTGTATATATTCTCTATAAAACCTTGTTCCTGGAAGCCGTTACGTGAGGATATATGACGGGAACTGCAGACTAATGGAATAGACTGCACCAAGCCGGCATTAGAGCGCTGGCGGATTCCTGTAGAGGACAGGACTACAGAGATGATGACCTCACATGGAGGGTATATGTGTCTGGAAAGTAGAGACTTCTTCGGGGAGTAGCCATTGAAAAGGGTAACTCCGAGCAGAGCTGGAAAAGTATCTTTTATTCTGAGTAAAGCACTCTGCTAGGCCGTGGCGTTCTCCACGCTAAGAATATGCCAGCCATGCCGCAAGCTATTCCAAGGACCTATCACCACTGGACAGAAGAAGATCCAGAAGAGGTACTTTATAAACACCCTCTAGGAGTACATGGAACAAGAAAAATTGGATAGTGTATGCAGTGCCGTCACTCGACTGAAGTCATGAGGGATGTTTAGACCTGATTTTGAGGTGGACCACCTTCTCAACACGAATCAAAAATGTCCTTAGAGAACCTTCAAAAGGTTTCTACTTGCTACCTGTTCCTTTCACACCTTGTTGTTTTCACACCCACTAGAATTGGTAGTCTATTAAACCCATTATTTATGGTGTGGTCACTTCCCTCCTTGACTTGTACCTTATTTTACACATCACAAAAGCCAACTTTTACTTCTCGGAGATCAAAGACCATTGATGTAGACAAGCAACTGCTAAAGGGGGATCTTGGACAACGACAGGTACTTCCTTGAATATTCAACAATTTTGTTCAATCAGGTGCACCTCTTCTGAGGGGGCTGTGAAGAAGAAGGTCCGTTTATTTGATCATGTTTGGTCACCAGGTGGGACCTATTCTATGGTGGCCTTGAAAATGAAGGTTCAATCCACGGTTAATAATACATTTGCTTAATCAGGTGGACCTACTCTACGAGTCTTTAAGATAGAGGGTCCAGGATTGGTAATTCAATACTTTCGTCCGTACCGTGGAACTATTCTATGGAGGCTTTGAAGAAGAGGTTCAGTCTTGATATTTGATCATTTTGATTGTCAGCTGCGACCCTTTTTGCAGGCCTTGGAGAAAGAAGATCGAGCCGTTGTTATCAAATATAGTTACTTTTCCAGTGGAAATATTCTTGGAAATGAAAAGTTCAAGTAGTGATTATTACAAAATTATGCTGGACAGAATTACCAAATTTTTGTTTAGAAAGTCCAACCTTGGGAGTTCGATAAATTTACACATCTGTGATCTCTTCTATGGCAGCTTGGAGAAAGAAAGAAGTTGAATCCATGGTTAATTAAAAACATTGGCTTATAAATGGACCTATTCTATGAAGGTCTTTAAAAATAGAGGGTCAGAATTGGTAATTCAGTACTTTCTGCTTATCAGGACCTTTCTATGGAATATTTGGAGAACGAAGGTCAGCCTTGGTTATTGAATACATTTTACTTTCTGGTGAAACTATTCTACTCGGCCTGGAAAACAAATTTTAGGGAACCTTCCACCCGATTCTACCTATAAAGGTAGAAGGGGTGGTAGGTGATGAATGGGACGTGAGGATAGCCATTTTTTGGGCTAATCCTCACGTCCCGGGTGTCTTTTAGAAAACTTTATTGGAGGAATATGTAAATTTTTATGGGGCTTACTGGGGCGTGGAGTACCCGGACATGAGGTACTAGTCGCGGCTACTCCACGCCCCAGTAGCCAACATTACTCCTCCTACCATTAATCTTCGGCGCGCAGCTACTCGTCCTGGTCCCCCGGCATCGCGCGGCCTTCTGCGCATGCACAGTAGTTCCGGAGCGCGGCGTGCAGCAAAGGCTGCGTTCTGCGCATGCGCAGAAACACAGGGGACCAGACGGAGGCGCGCAGCTGAAAGATTAAATGGTAAGACGGAGTAACGTGGCTACGGGGGCGTGGAGTAGCCGCGAGTAGTAGCCTCATGTCCAGCTACTCACGCCCCAGTAGCTGCATAAAAAAATGCCTCAAAAAAGTTTGAAAAGACACCCGGGACGTGAGGATTAGCCCAAAAAAGGGGCTATCATCACGTCCCATTCATCCACCTACCACCCCTTCTACCTTTATAGGTAGAATTGGGTGGGTAGGTCCCCTTAAGCCTTGATCATTGAAAATTTATGTTGGTGATATGAACCTCTTCTATGAAGGTTTTTAGAGAAAGAAGGTCCGCCTTCCAGTTTTTCAACAGATTTTTCTGAAGCTTTCTCTATGGGATTAATATGGTAAAAAGGGATTTTTGGACTCCCCAGATTCATACAAAGGAGAGAAAGAAAAATCAGATGCCAGTCCTGTCTTGGTCGTTAAACTTGGAACCACCTTAGTGAACTCTCTTAAATATTTGATATGGGTCCTCATGGATTGCTATCCCAGCACTGCAAAGAGCCACAAATAATTCAGTGAATTTACTACAGTAGTCAAACTGAAAATATGACCACCTGGGGGCGTCAAAGGTTGAATTGTCAACAACCACAGTAATTAGGTAATTACTCATGTCATTTGTGACCTTACAAATTGAGGTCACCTGGCTTCTCCTTGAGTGTTCCTATTTTTCCAGTCAATATGGTCTTCTTATCATGTTCCAAAAAAAAAAGGAATCAACACCCTGCAACAAGAGTCTGGTTACCCTCTAGCGCCCCTTTTGAGGCTCCCCATTGTGTATGAATATGATGGGGCCTTATCACAAGACCTACTGTGTGCTCCTGAAGGTTCATGAAGGGCTTGAGGAAAATGGTTTTGACTATTAGTACTTTAGATGTTACAAGTTGTAAGTATATTCATACTGGGACCCCCAACAATCAATAATAATCTGTTGGTAAGTTTTTAATTTCCCAACAGCACCACCACAGAAAAAAATTAGCATTACACCATACTCTTTTTAAATCAATGGGTTCTTTTTGTTGGTTTTTGTTTCATTTAAGATACCACAGATAGTTTGGAAGACCATCTTACTGGTAAGACATAAGCAAAATGATTTGGTTAGGCTTCTCCATTGTTACGGTTAGTGTTTTCCTCTGTACAGTCAATCCCTAGTTTTGGTTAGGCTTCTCCACGTTACGGTTAGGATTTTTCTTGAACAGTCACATCCTAGTTGGGTTAGGCTTTCCTCGTTACGGTTAGTGTTTTCTTGAGCAGTCACATCCTAGTTTGGGTTAGGATTCTCCTCGTTAGGTTAGTGTTTTCTCTGAACAGTCACATCACCCTAGTTTGGGTTAGGCTTCTCCCCCGTTAGGTTAGTGTTTTTTCTCTGAACAGTCACATCCCTAGTTGGGTTGGCTTCTCCCCGTTACGGTTAGTGTTTTCTCTGAACAGTCAATCCCTGGTTTTGGTTAGGCTTTCCATTGTTACAGTTAGTGTTTTCCTCTGTCGGTCACATCCCTGGTTTTGGTTAGGCTTCTCAATGTTACAGTTAGTGTTTTCCTCTGTACGGTCACATCCCTAGTTTGGTTGGCTTCTCCATTTTTACAGTTAGTGTTTCCTCTGTACAGTCACATCTCTGGTTTTGTTAGGCTTCTCCCGTTACGGTTAGTGTTTTTCTCTGAAACAGTCACACCCTAGTTTGGGTTAGGCTTCTGCATCGTTACGGTTAGTGTTTTCTCTGTACAGTAACATCTCTGGTTTTGGTTAGGCTTCTCCCCGTTACGTTAGTGTTTTCCTCTGTACGGTCACATCCCTGGTTTTGTTAGGCTTCTGCACCGTTACGGTTAGTGTTTCCCTGTACAGTCACATCTCTGGTTTGGTTAGGCTTCTCCAACGTTACGGTTAGTGTTTTCCTCTGTACAGTCACAACCCTAGTTTTGGTTCGTTCTTCACCGTTACGTTAGTGTTTTTCCTGATACGTAACATTCCAAGTTTGGGTTAGGCTTCCACGTTCCCCTTACGGTTAGTGTTTTTGTATGTACAGTCAAATCCCTAAGTTGGTTAGGCTTCTCCCCCGTAACGGTTAGTGTTTTCTCTGAACAGTCACATCCCTAGTTTGGGTCAGGTTCTCCACGTTAGGTTGTGTTTTTCTCTGTACAGTCACATCCTAGTTTGGGCAGGCTTCTCCCCCGTACGGTTAGTGTTTTCCTCTGTACGGTCATCCCTAGTTTGGGGCAGGCTTCTCACCATTACGTTAGTGTTTTTCTCTGTACAGTCAATTCTTAAGGTGTAATCTAAAACTTATCAGTCCCATTGCCGAGTCTTTACTGAGCTCCTAAATATATTTAAAGGAATATTCACCTGTAGCCGACACAATTTGGGTCCTTCAAGTTCCTAGCCTGGGTATGACTGCACCCCTCAAGCTACGCCACTGAACACTTCCTATGGAACTTTGTTCCAACCTTTGCATCTACTGTAACTCAGAGAAGGCACCTTTATCATCTACAACATCTACATGACAATTTTTTATATACACAAGACTATTTGTAACCTGACTGGTACCATAAGCCTTTTTATGTAACTGGTTGTTCTGTTGTACCAGGACGTGTTAGGATCGTCACTACAAAGCGATGTCAAGGAAGACAAAAAACTCGAGACCACCTCCAAGATCAACATCCAACGTCAACCAGGAATACGCACTTCAACATCGGGAGGATCCCTCAGGACATTGCGTGCCTGTAGCCATGATCTCCATGTTCACTTCTGTGTATAAGATGAAAGGGAGAGTGAGTCCAAAAACTTGTAATTCACATGGTCACAGAACTGCAATAAATTATCAAAAAGTTCCAGCTTTCCTCACATGTTTGTGGGTATTGAGTTTTAACTATTTCTTATGTTTCCTCTAGTCATACTTATAACTGATTTGAAAAAATTCTGGTTGCCCTGGAAACAGACAATTAAGTGCCAGTGTTGTCAGACCATTCAAATGGATTTGTTTGAATGTCAGTAGGTTGGACCACCAAACCAATCTACTACATATGGGGTATTTCGACTATTCCTGATGGCATTTTCACATGGAAGAATAACATTTGGCTTTTGACAAACCAAGGCTCTATGTTCTTCGAACAGCTTAATAACTTTTCCTTGGTGAGTGTAAAACGTGCACGCCTGGATAAGCATTTCGGCTACATCTATTAGGGGTGACATGCATTATATGAAGTTTTGATGCGTAAAACTAAGACATGCTCACTTTTTTTTACAAAGACTGGGCCTTAGGCTCTTTTCTACGGACCCCAATCACCCAATGCGGTTAGTAAAAAAGTGGACAGTTGACCACAGTTGGTGTACCTGTAACCATATAGAGTCTGGGCACCTAAAAACATAAAGTGTGTGCCAAAATTTTTAGTTGAGACATATTTACCCCAAACAACTGATAACTAGAAGGGGTAAAGAGGTAGCAGTTACGTCGTTGAGAGAGCCATGGGCATATAAGAAGAAACTAGAATTATGAAGGGCACATGGTAGATAGAGGGACCCTATTACAAATTTGGGATTTGACTAACTGAGTTAACACCTCCAAAATTCCAGTAAATATACAGAGATATCCAGATACCAGTCTGACACAACGGAACAAATTGATCATTGTGGGGAGTCACTGCGGCAGCAGGTCTTACGAAATTGGTGAATGTTTGTCACAGGTGCTCCCACGATCCCTGCACCAGTGTTCCACCGTGTACCCCCAATACTGCCCTCTGCCAGACTCACCTGTCCCAGTCCCTGCTTGCCATCGGGCTGCCTAGGAGGCGGGGGGACACGCGCGCCAGCTGTCGAAGATTTAATGGCCAGCGCACGCTGATTGGTTGCACTGGCTGAACATCCACCTTATTAATCAGACACCTCCCTTTCTGTTTTGACGGATCTTTGTGCTTACGCCAATAGGAAAGCTTCCTTGCGATATTGTGTGTTTCCCTGCATTACCGCTCCATGAGTCCTGTGTTGCCGTGAGTCCTCCAGAGTCCCTCAGTGTTCCTGTGTTACCAGAGTCCATCCGTGTTGCTGTTATTCCTGCGTTGCTGTGTTCATGTGCCTATGTTCCGTCCCATCTGCCTCGACATCCCATTGCTGACCTCGGATTGGACTTGACTTGCATCTCTGCCGTCTGCCCGACCCTGTGCCTGGACCAACCACGAGACTGTCTTCCGTTAAGGTACCTCGACCTCGGTGCCAACCACGGGCTAGTCGCACACTGTGGATAGCGACCCTGGTGGTACCCCGCTGCAGCAAGTCCAACCGCTTTGCGGCGGGCTCTGGTGAAACCAGGTGCCACGTAGACTCCGGTCCCAGGTGCCGGCTAGTAGCACCTCCCACGGTGCGTCAGAGGATCCAACTGATCCCGAAAACTGGACATGTTCCATCAAAATGTCTACATAAAGGTCCTCTCAAATCACATAATCCACTGCTGACTAGTAACATACAAATATAACAAAGGGAGAGAAAAAGGAAGGATGTAGGGAATTATCCGGAAGGATCATCGCTACAGAGTGTGATCATAACATTAAGCAGCCGTAATTACACAGAGAAAGTGTACAAGACTCGCTTTGGAGAATTACGGCCGTACAAATCCAACATTGCAATTCTAGTGCGAAAATGTCTTGAAGCTTCAGTGTAATCTGTAAAGCATCGTATTCTCACCGGGGAACCATTACCAGCTCTGCCAGAATCCCTGTATAATATAGACTGTATTGTCAGGTTAAATAACGACGGTGATAGACGCAAACTAGATAAAGAGAACCCTAGATAGAGCAAGAGCGAAGGAGATATAGGTATTAATACTCAACACAATTCTGTGGACATATAGGGGGTCTTACTAAGGGCCCAAATCGCGTTTTTACGTCGGGTTACACGAATTTTATCGTTTTGAGCCGATTTTCCCTGAATTGCCCCGGGATTTTGGCGCCCGCGATCGGATCGTGGGTGCATCGCACTGGCATGCACACAACGAGAAATAGAGGGGCGTGGCCATCGGAAAAAACCCGTCGGATTTGGAGAAACGGCCGTATTTTTTAAAAAAAGTGTCGCTTGACACACGCTTACCTGCACCCGGCCTGGTTGGTGAACTTCAGTGCACTCGACGGAAGTCAGCGCAGCAGCTACACCTAGTGGACATCATGGAGAACTACCTTAGTGAATCGCCGGGAAAACCCGAATCTCCACAGAGAATGCGCCGCTGGATCGCGAATGGCAGCGGGTAAGCAATCTGCCCCATAATGTGTAAAAATGTCATGACACTATGGTGGGCATATCAGGGCACATGTTTGAGGCCTGTCTTAAATCGGTATGTGAATCCTTCCCCTGCTGATGTACAATAGGAAATGAACGAACAAAATCTGGGCGCGGGGAAAAGGACCTGCTCTATAATACGGTCTGTGACCGGTTGGCACATTTGGTTGGTGAGGACACGGTGGATACGACGTACCCTCAATCTAACATGAAGCATAAGACACAGTGAGTTAGTCACATTTTGTGTGGCTAGTCCACAACCCAATGATGAGGCCCTTTACCTGAGAACACCTGAGCAAGTCCTACCTCTCAAAAAGATCATTCAGTTTCCCGTGAACGGGGAAGGAAGGAAATGCCACACCAAAACCTGGTGTGTGCTACATCTTATGAACATGTCAATTACCTCAAAGTGAAAGAGCTGGATGGCGCTGCACATATTACATGCGGGTATTCAGTCTTCAGGGGTATCACAATGGGGAGCAATATGGCCACCACATATGCTAACATAGCGATCTACATCTATATCACCACTTCAAAAAAAATGTGGTGAAGATACATAGACGAACATCTCCCGATCTTGAATAGAACTATGAGTTACTCGAGAACTTTGACCGGGCCTGACAAATCATCTGAGTTGATTTCCACAGAAGAACATTCAGTTTCGTAATCTTAATGTCAAAAATGGTTAACTATTACCTTAAAGATGATCTGTTTGTCATACCGACAGATTAAGAAACAATTTATAGATGATAAGAGAGGTGAGATCATGACTTTGCTCCCAGTTCTCAGAACTAAACGTATCATGTGAGAGAATACGATAGTAAAAGGGAAACTTATCCCCTAAGTTTAGACAAAGAGGCTAAAGAGTCTACCCGCACCCCACAAGGATAAACATAAAGAAAAGTACAGGGGTTAACTAGGGAGGATCTCCTAAGGATCCAAGACAAATAAGAGCAACGGGGCTATTTAATAAGTGTCCGAATCGAGCCTTTTATCGGGTTCCCGACGATTTCCGACTTGCCCTAAATTTGCCGCAGGATTTGGTTGCATGCGATAGGATTGTGGCGGATCGGCGCCGGCTTTCTGCAGAACAGCACTCACATTCACCGGGACGAAGAAGCGAACTCCCGCGGACTTCAGCACAAGCCAGAGACACCTGGTGGATATCGGGCGCACGGACCTAGTGAATCCACGACAGACCCGAATCCTCGTCGGAGAAAACGTGCCGCTGGATCGCAACTGGACAGGGACAGTAAAATGTGCCCCAACATGTTCCAACTTTCCCTGAATCGTGTAGGGAGGTAAGACCATGTATACAAATGGGCACATTGGGCTTGATCGCCTTTCTACATATTCTGAACTTAAAAACCCAACACACATTTCTTTTTCCATACCCAAGTCTTAAGGATGAATTGGTTTTGGGCAGATGTGGGTTCTTCTGCAAAAGAAGAGATGAGATAGGACAGACACAGAGATAGACATAAAGGGAGGGGAAGAAAGATGACTAGATATGTAGGTAGATAGATACAGATGAGAGAAGAAAAGATAGAAAGATAGACAATACATAGGGAACTTTTATAATACCCTGAGTATGATGGTTGCCCCTACCCTTTGCTGGATCTATCTGGTGTGTGGGGCTCCAGGCCTACTCCAGGTGTGGCCCAGCTTGGGCATGGGGCAGGAGCACACCATGGCAGCCAACTGCCACCGCCACGCCCTATTCACACCCCTCTACGCCCATTGGCGGTGGAGGTCAGGGGTGAAGTATGACTGCTATGTGCCTTGGGCTGTATGAATATTATAGCCCCCTACCAGTCTAGAGTCATTCCTACATCTGGTACTTGGGGAATGGAGGATCCTCCCTTTCTGATGCTTTCAATCAGCAGTTTCAGAGCTTTTGAGGACCTTAAAGGTCCTGAAATGGCTATTGTGTACATATGTATTGAGAACATGATCAGATGTATGAGGATTCATGGGTAAAGGTCCTTTTCAGTATAAAACTAGTCGGTGTGGTTGGGTTGCATCGGCCCCGGGCTACTGCCCAATATGCCTACTGGTGGATGTGGGGGTAAGGGGAAAAATAGGAGAAATTTCTGGCCGTATGCTGGGAATGACACCTATTTCACGACTTCAGGATAGATTATGAGATATAAGATAGATAGGATAGATAGAAGATAGATAGGAGATAGATAGATATGAGATAGATATGAGATATAGAGTAATAGATAGATAGATAATGATATAGTAGCTCACAGGGTAGATCAATATGTCAGAGACAAGCATAAACCAGAAAAGCCCAAGTCTCAATAGAACGTCTGTAGTTTTGAGCCTCTAGCGTTTATTTATAGTATACAGCACAATGACAATGCCATCAGAAAGTAACAATAGAAAGACAGAAATTAGCTAATAATTCATCAAAAACATATTTCAATATGACAAAAATAACCAAAATGTTGGCTTTAATCAATTACTTTCTCAACAGATTATGTCCTTGGAATCCTCGAGTGGCCTTGATCTTAGGACCATAAGACCCCCCCCACCCCCCGAGGCCTGCTAATAGAGTTGGAGTCTAAAACTTTATTCAATGAGTTTAAATTTTATAATAAAATTGTTAGTTTAACCCTATCTCACGAAATATAGTGTGTGTTGAAAGGGCCCGACGGGGTACTTTAATAAGGGAACATGGCAAAATGTCCTCCATTGTTGTTTCCACTATAGTAATCGGAGAAGCATTGATAGAATAATAGGGGGAGGAGCAGAAAAAACCGTATTCTACATTTTCATGCGGTGGTCACTTAGTGGTTAAAAATAGAAAGCACACAGGGTCATTTAGGCGAGGGATGTAGTGTCATATGCGGAGGGAACAGCAGGTTGTAAAAAGAAAAAGCGGGTCAAAAAAACAATGCTCTTCATAGATACACGGCGGGGGAAATTGTCGAGGAGAAGAAGGACGAGATAGTCGCTATCAAAAATAAGAGAAATCCAGGGAAGGTCTTCTACATGTTGAGGGCCAAGAAGAACTTGGACCATGCATGGTTGTAATCATCACAACAGATATCAGAAAAACGATAAATTTCCACCACTATGGGATCTTCTCTGCCCTCAAAATTGAAGGAGCTTACTAATTCCATTCTCCATCAATGCTCCACCTATCAATCATCAGATGAATATGTCAAGCTTCATCGGCATCGGCAAAGCTATCAGCCGTAACTGTGGCCAAGAGTTGCTTATCGGCCATCAACAACCTATGCTAATCCAATTATGCTCAATCAGACCAATCTATAAACCCTAAGATTAATGCACTTGGCTACAAAAAATGTGGAAACCTTTCTCCTAAAGACTTCGGACTTAACTCTGAAGGGCTCTACTAAGGTAGAATAAGAACACTCACCGGCACACAAACTTTATTAGGACACCAGCTAGTAATACGGGTCTTGGACCCCCTTTTGCCTTCAGAAATGCCTCATCTTTCGTGCATAGATTCAACAAGGTGTGGACAGCTCCCCAGAGATTTTGGTCATATTGACATGATGGGCATAACACACAGTTGCGCGATTTGTCGGAGTGCAATCCATTGATGCGGAATCTCGTTCCAACCACATCACCATTACCAAGGGGCCCAAAGAGTGCCAACGAAAATACTGTCACCACCACCATGACACCACCACCACCAGCATGAACCCGTTGATACAATGGCAGGATGGATCCATGCTTATGTGCGCACAATTTCGACCCTACAATCCGAATGTCGCAGCCAGAAATCGAAGACTCATCACGCAGGCAACGTTTTTGTTCCAATCTTCTACTGTCAATTTCAATTGAGCTTGTGAAATGGTAAGCCTCAGTTTCCTGTCTTAGCCTGAAAGGAGTGGCACCCGGGCGGGTCTGCTGCTGTAAGCCGCCACATCGTGCATCAAAGTTCGACGTACGCTGTGCTTCAAGATGTCTTTGCTTACACGGTTTGTAACGGGGGCGATTTTGAGTCAACTCTATCAGCTCGAACCAGTCGTGCCATTCTCCTCGCCTTGGCTCAAGAGCGCATTCCGCCACAGCCTGCCGCTCATGGAGGTTTTGCGTTTTTGACATTTCTGTAAACCTCCTAGAGATGGGTGTGGTGTTGAAATCCCGTAGAGCAGCAGGTTCTGCAACCTCGACCCGCTGCGGCACCAACACCCTGCACGTCAGAGGCCACATCTCTTCTCCCCATATGATGGCGGTTGGAAGAGGAGAGAGTCTGCTGTTTACATGTAAACTGTCACGGGGTTGCCGCGTGCTTGGCTGATTCGAAAGTAGGGGTCGCGCAGTTGGAGGTGTACATCAAAAGTGGCGGGCGTGATATAGATCCCTACAATGAGACGGAAGTGGTGGCAGAGGTGAGATCCATAGCTCTGCCCGTTGGAATGGAATTTTATCCCCCCCCGAGGCAATGTTTATTTTGGGGTGCGGACATTTGGTAAGTAGAGGGTGGTTTTTCAGTTATAGGCCTCTTTTAGGATTGTCCCCTGTTAACCGGCTGCGGGGCTGGTAGGTAATTATCCTGTCAGGCAGCACAGGGCGCTGTGTGAGCGGATCACGGATTGGCCCTGTGGGATCCTTGGGGGCGTTAGATACCTAGAAGATTCCGTAAATAGAACATTACTTCACCATAAAAATTATAAGTAAAACTACGTCCCAAAAAAAAAACGATAATGAGGTCATCAAAGAGAGTTATAAATATTAATAACGGGAAAGATTTTCCAATATTTCCTGAGATACAAAATCAATAAAAGGACATTATATACAGTGTGCGCTATAGAAAGAAAGATAAGCAATAAGGCAGATAGAAAATAGATATGTTGGGCATATATAAGACATAGGGCCACATGTATCACTAGTTTTTTCTGTTGTTTTTGTGCCTTTTCATTCAGGCGCACCGTTTTTGCACCATTTTTGCGATTAAACGCCAAACTAGCCGCGTAGCAAAAATAAACAGGTTTCCCTCATCTATCTTACCAATCCAGATGTTTTCTTGCGCCTAATGATATTCATCACTTGCAACTTTTCATTTAGGCGCAAAAACGGGCACAAAAACACTCCAGCCCGAAGGTGGCGTTAACTGAGAAGTAGCACTGAGCCCCTGTTCAGAGCAGCTCATCCTCAGCAGCAGAGCTCAACCAGACACTGCAGACACTAGTACTGACATTACATACACTACAGACATTAGAACAGATAGTACATACACTGCAGACACTAGCACAGATATTACATACACTGCATACACTAGTACAGTTAATACAGACACTAGTACAGATAATACAGACATTAGTACAGATAATACAGACACTGCAGACACTAGTACAGATAATACAGACATTGCAGACACTAGTACAGACATTTCATACAATGCAGACACTAGTACAGATAATACACACATTATATACACT